>OY783200.1:14627245-14786839 GCA_963678675.1 Xiphydria camelus
TGTGTTTTTTGTTTTCTATATTTATATTTATATTCCTCCATTCCTCTTTAAAATTTTCTTTCGTCAGGTTCTTTCTGTCTCTTGCTATAAATTCTTTATGTGTGTCATTTTTATGTTGCATCTTGATTAACATTACAACCCACGCATGGTCAGTTATTATTGGCATTCGTTTCACTACTATATTCTGTTTTTTATTGGAGAAGACTAGGTCTATGATCGTTTGGCTTTTCTCTGTTACCCTCGTCGCTTCTTTTACATATTGTTTCATTCCCTGTACTAATATTTCTTCTTCTAATTTAATGGCATAAAATGTAGCTGCTTTCATATCGATATTAAAATCACCTAGTATTGTACACTCCCCTGTAGTATTCAACTCTTCAGTTATTTCGACTAATTCTTCTATAAAATCTGCATCAGATGCGCTTGGTGAGTGGTATACCACCGCTAATGATCCTGTATAAAATTGTTTATCTTTTATGCTTACTGTAACGCACCAGTAGTTTCCTATTATTTTTCTCCTAAATAGTACCTTATATTTAACCTTATCTTTTATATACATTATAACTCCACCCGTGGTTCGTGTTTCTCCGTCACATCTTACTGCACTATATCCCGTTATATTAACCTCTGAGTCATCAATCTCATCGGTCAACCTTGTTTCTGTTAATACTATTATTAGAGGGTCTAACATTTTAAATACCTGAATTTCCAATTCATCTTTATGGACTATAAGGCTTCTCGCATTTGAACATAATATAAGGTGATTTTTATCCTTTAGTTGTTGCTATTCTCCGCTGTCAGTCCTTCTTCTTTCTTCCTCCATTCTTCTTATATATGTCGGACACTCTTTGTCAGTCGCTTCATGGTTGTCATCGATGCTGCTGTTTTTGTATCGTTTAATTTTGTCCATGCAATTGATGCATCTCTTCGTGTTCGATTCACATTCTGTACCTCTGTGTCCTCCTGCGCAGAGTGTTCGCATATTTCATCTTTCTTGCAATACTTCGCAACGTGATTGAAACCCCAGCATTTAAAACATCTTAATACGCTTACGAAGTCGTACACCTTGCACTTTCGCCATCCTAAATTCAGCTTCACCTTGTCAATCAACTTTCTGTGTGTTTCTGGGTCCGTTTCAATGATGAGCGTTCCATCGTTGCTTTCTGCGTTGTTCTTTTTTTGTGTTGTCCCTCTTTTTATTATTTTTAGTTGTACTCTGTCTTCTTCAACTAATTTGTTTTGTACCTTGATTGTCTCTATTAGTGATTGATCGGTCAGTTCCATCTCTACTCGATCGATTCCTACTAGTTTGAGTTTTGGCAATTTTTGTTTCGGTATTATCGTCTCAAAGTCCTTTCCAATCGATTTTTCCACTGATGATTTTAATTGTTTCACCTCTTTGCCGCTGTCGCAGCCAATGATGAGCGTTCCCTTACTGCCTCTCGTGACCCTTGATACTCCAACCGGCAGTGTATTAATTTTTACCTTTTCAAACACCGTGCTTTTTGTGGCTTCACTCTCCTGTTGCTCTTTAGGCCTTACTATCAGGATATTTTCTTGTCTTTTTGGCTGTGTTTTTGCCACATCTAAGTAACTTTTCGGTCTTTCTTCAGCTTCGTTGTTTCCTTTCGTACTCATTCTCATAATTGCCTGTTTTATATGTTCTATCTCTTGTCTTAGGATGTTTACTTCAACGCTTACTGCTTCATTAACTATTTTTTAAATTTCTTCTCTACTAACATTCTTATCTTTGTTTTCTCTTACAATTTTCAAAATTTTTCCTATACTTTCTTCCATCAATACAGTCTTCTTCCAGCTCTGTTGCTGCTCCTCTTCTCCGTCGTCTTGTTCTACCGTTTTTTCCATTGGTGTGCTCCTTTTTGTTGTTTCCTCTACAATTGTTCCTGTGGTTGTTCGCACACTCTTTTCTTTCTCCTTGATCCTTCTAAATTGTTCTCTTTTTCCTCCGCAGCTCACCATCTCATTATCTCGGTTCCACACTTTGTGTTTTTGTATGCATGACGGATGAAAAACTTTCATAGACGGCACGCATTTTACAACGTCTGAGTGAACTTCTTTTTTACACGCACTGCATTCCCATTCATCTCGACCCATCCTGATTGTCTATTAGGACTTTTCGAACACACGCCGCCCTTCCTTCTTTATCGGCCGGTCGCAGAGTATGGATCAGTCATTGAATTAACAATCTCCGTAATCCGAGCAGCACCGCCGCCGCAGGATAGACAGCAGTTCCACGCGAGGTGGGAGCACCGTCGCTGTAGCTCGACGTTTGGGACTCGTATTCGTCGTTCAGCGTGACTGTAGTTGTTGCGCCGGCTATCCGGGGCATGGTGTAGGACTGTAGATCGCTTACACCTACAACGAAGTGATATCACCGTTGACGGTTCGCGCTCCACTCCAGAGTTTTAGGTTAGGAAAAGAATCCTCTTATTTATGCGCCTTTATCCGATTTCGAATGCCTTCACACATCAGAGTTTTATGTCTGTACGGTGAAAGCAATAGCGTGCATGCTTGTCTCTGAAACAAAACCGCCCGAAGGCAATATGCAGCAGAGTATGGTCCTGTTGTATGTAGGTGCTTCTAAAGTACGTCAAGCAGTACTCACACACACAGAGAGAGAGAGAGAGAGGGGGGGGGGAGGGAGAGGGGAGGGAGGGGGAGGGGGAGAGGGAGAGAGGGAGAGAGGGAGAGGGAGAGAGGGAGAGGGAGAGAGGGAGAGGGAGAGAGGGAGAGGGAGAGAGGGAGAGAGGGAGAGAGGGAGAGAGGGAGAGAGGGAGAGAGGGAGAGAGGGAGAGGGAGAGAGGGAGAGGGAGAGGGAGAGGGAGAGGGAGAGAGGGAGAGGGAGAGGGAGAGGGAGAGGGAGAGGGATTTGATTGATTCGAGTTTATTAGCCCTTGGCTATTCATACATTCCCTTTACATTTTCATACCTCTACAATATATTCGCGTGTCTCCTTTTTACTCTTGCACTCCGTTTACAGTATCACACCTTTACATTACGTTCCCATCAATCCTTTTACTCAGTAAATACTCTTTTACACTGTGTTTAAAGCTTTTCAGATTATTAATGCTTCTTATTTCCTTAGGTACTCTGTTATACATTACTGCGCCTTCATACATTAGACTGTGTTGAGCGCTTGTTGTTTTCCTTAAATCTATTTTTATATTGCCTGCTTGTCTTGTACACATACCTCCATTATTCCCTACAAGTTCTACATTATTACACAATTCATTTGGCATCATATTATTTACCATTTTATATATAAAAACAATGACATCTCCCTACAGGGAGAGGGAGAGGGAGAGGGAGAGGGAGAGGGAGAGAGAGGGGAGGGAGAGGGGGAGAGGGGAGGGAGAGGGGGAGATGGGGGAGAGGGGAGGGAGGGAGAGGGAGAGAGGGAGAGAGTAAGTGAGTCACGCGTCGAGTCGACAGAGCGACCGAACAACGGTAGTCGCAGTGCAATAGCCACCAAAGCCAGTAGACGTTGTAGAGAGAGAGAGAGAGAGAGAGAGAGAGAGAGAGAGAGAGAGAGAGAGAGAGAGAGAGAGAGAGAGAGTGTAGAAGAGAATAAAGGTAATAGTGCTAAACGAGGGAAGACTGAAGGCCTTATTTATTTGTCCATCCACACATCAAGAAGTGCATCAACAGTAAGTTTCGGTGCCTACGCGGCGCGAGAGTTACTGACAATGAGTCGGACGAGCGGCCTTTCGCAGGGTTATATCTTTGAAACTATTGCTCCGATTGAAAAAAATGTACATACTTTTTTATAGAGAATTTAGTTCCAAACAATTTAGTTTCCTACCATTTTTTCGTAGAATGAATATTTTCGGAGATATGTGCAAAAAACACTAAAATCTACCCTTCCATTTGACAATATGTTCAGGGCCGAATTTTGGTGCCCATTTTTGATATTTGTCTACTTAAACATGAAAAGAAGCGATAGAGAAAAAAATCTCCCTTAGGAATATTCGAACCATCGACTGATTTTAGACCTCTGACGCCTGGACTAATGAGCGACGATCGTGGCTCGCTGTTCCGTTCCCCCTCCACGCACTCGTTCGCTTGCAGGCCTTGCAGATATATGCTATACGACCAAAATTGTGAGGGCTTCTCATGGTTATATCTTGGAAACTAGATGGTGAATCATTTTCATTTTTTTTTCACATTATTCGTGATAGCCTATTCTACCTTATCCTCGTTTTTTATCAACTTCTTAATTTTAGTTTTGACGGTAGAATTAATGACGTACTGTTTTGCTCATCATAACGTATCTGTTACATGTAAATCAAGCCAACTTCAAGTGTAAATATCTCAGGTTTGGGGTGGTCAAACTTATTTAAATTATATAGATGTTTGGACAATGCATTAAATAACATATATGTCAAATTTCAACCATTTCTTAATTCAACAATCTCGTGGAGGTACTACCTTAAAGCGCCGAGTTCTTGCCGCTCCGCAGTATTAGAGGAGAGGAGACTTAAAGGTCTATGACTGAGAGTTTTGCTCCGATTGACTTGAAATTTTGACACAGTATTCTTTAAATGTTTTACTATAAGGAAAGGCAATTAAAAAATTGATTTTTGGACAGTGTTAGACCCCCCCACAAGCTTAATTACATTTTTCTCTACCTGTTCTCTAGAAAAATGGTACTTTATATCAACGTGCTTTGATCTTTTATGACTTGCTGGATTGTTTGCAATGCTTACGCAATCATTATTATCCTCGTAAATTACTATAGGTTCCAAAACATTAATATTTACACTCGCTACTAATGATTTTAACCATCACGCTTCTCTTACACCTTCGAATGACGCCATATATTCTGCTTTAGTTGAAGAAGCTACAACTGAGGCTTGTTTCTTAGTATTCCAATATATTGTGCATTGTTCATATAATTTTAATAAATATCCAGTAGTGCCTCTTCCTATCATTTCCATCACTACCTCCCCAATCAGAATCCACGAATCCTGTCAGAATTTCATTGTAATCATGCTGCTTTTATGTTAATTTTACTTCAGTTGATCCTTTTAGATATGTTAAAACCCTTTTTAAACATTGCCAAAGTTCTTTGTTATTTTTATTTGAATATCTACTTAAAACGTTTACTGCAATACTTAAGTCTGGTCTTGCGCATAACATAATATACACCAAGCACGTAATTAAATTTCTACATGCAGTTTCGCATTTATCATCTGAATTTCATGCATCAGAATCTAATTGATTTGGGAGAGGTGTGCTCACAGCATTGCAATCCGTCATATTAAATATATTCAAAACTGTTTTAATATAAGCACTTTGATCCAAAGTAATTTGGCCATGTTTTCTTTCAATTTTAATTCCAAGGAACAGTTTAATTTGCTTCAAATCTGTCATGCAAAATTTATTCTTAAATAATTTTTTAATTTATCCATTGTTTCAATCTCGTACGTAACAATTACTAGATCATCTACGTAAAGTACTATACAGGGTGTCCCATTTGAAACAATCCACCTAAGTATCTCCTGAGGGGGGCAAGTGACAGGAAATTTTTAGAGATTTAAGGGATCATCACAGTGTGAAATTGTTTAAAATTCGATTTTTTTGCATTATAGGATAGTATACACGGTTATAAACATTCTGTTAAATTTCTAAATCGAAATTCGAATTATTTCGGTCACAACAGCATTTCTTAGAGAAAGAGAACGGGAGGAGATTCGTGGTGCGAATGGCGTAAAGCTGAGGCCAGTGGATTTCGGGAAAAACTTTCCCATCCACCAGCGCTCGATGGTGATGTGCAAGAGGTTCTGAAGCCAATTTACGATGACTTAACCACAGACGATTTGTTGGAAAGATGTACGGACGCCAACACACAGAATAACAATGAGAGCTTCAATCATTTCGTGTGGCAACTCGCTCCTAAGCACATTTTCTGTGGAAAACAAACCGTGGAAATCGCTACTTACTGTGCAGCTTGTATATTCAATGAAGGGTACGATGCGATTTTAAAAATCATGGAGACAATGGGGTGCACCATAGAACCAGTAGCGGCAGACTTCGCTGTGAAGTACAGAGCGGAGCGCATCGCAACCGCGGAACGGCGAAGCTCTCTGGACAGCAAAGAAGCTAGAACAGCTCGTCGACAGGAAATGTCTGCAGAAAATCAGAAGTTCGAGGAAGCCGAAGGGATATTGTATGGACCTGGCATCGCCGATTGATCGTAAGTGAACGATTTATCTGAAAATTCCTGACATCAAACTTCAAACGCGTTTTTCTCGGAATGATATTTTTTAAAACGGTATCCGCTGCCGAGAGAAGAGTTTTCAAGCTATCGATTTCAAATTTTGACAGAACATTCTTCTTGTCATTCTCTATCGCCCTATGGAAACTTTTTTTTTCTTGAAAACTTCCTATTTTTTTTCACGAAAAACTGTCGAAAAAAAAGGCCAAATTCGGTTTTGTTCAAATCGCCGCCATTTTGTCAAAAAAAAGAAAAAAAAAGCCTCCATAGGACGATAGCGGCTTTCCTACAGATTAATAATCTTTTTGAAATTTTTGTTTCAGATCAAAATTGAGGCCGGAAAAGTGGACACCGATGAAGACCTTTTTTTTTTACAAAATTTTTGATAATTCATAATAATAATAAACAATTAATAAATCACCTCAAAAAAATAATTTTGTATTCTTCATCGCTGCTTTAAATTATTAAAAAAAACCCAGACCGATTAGCTTGTCCTAATCATGAAAAAAAATCGGGGAAATCAGTGATTTTTCGGCCGGTCACACTGTGATGATCCCATAAGTTGTAGGGTTTTGAGGGGGACATTCGATGCATGCATTTTTTGAGCTTTCAAGGCCATGCTTGCAAGCTGCAAGCACAAGGAGCTTTTTTTCAAATGGCAATCGCATTTTTCACCTTAATGAAACTTGTCCGCCTTGATGAGTTGTTTTCAAATACCTCATCATTCATGTCAATTCCTTCGATTTTACTCGAAAAATGCGACGAAAATTAGTTCTGGTATCGAACTAAAGATTCACATACCTTTGATGCGTGTTGGTTGGATGATTGTTTCGCTAATCCATTCACCAACCGTACTTATGGAATATAAACAATGACAAAGAATTCCCCATTACCTCGAGGATTCTGTTATTCAAAACAGTTTCAATTCAACCAGAATCGAGTTAGTATCGCCTGTAATTTCATTGAACACATTACGATGTACTCAGCGAGTGAAATTGTGGATATTTTACTCGTATTAGGAGAGTGCCGAGGATTCTATCGAGCTGCTGCCCGGACATATCGAGAACGGTACGCTAATCGCCGACGTCATCCCACACATGCAGTAATTCGCAACATTGAACGAAATTGTAGGAGAGGACGAATTTATCGACGACGGCAACAACAACAACAAGGCATTAATCGTAATGATCCTCGAGCTGTTGCCACTCTCGCTATGATTCACATGAATCCGATCATCAGTTTGAGAGAAATCGAACGAGATTTAGGTGTACCACGGAGCACCGTCCAAAGAATCCTCCGATCTGGCTGCTACCATCCGTATCACAACGTTGACTCAAGCATTGTCCGCGCAAGACCGACGGAATCGTGTCGACTTTTGTAATTGGGCCTTGCAAGGACTGAATGAAAAAAGATCCGAATTTTTTCCAGTACGTTCTCTTCAGTGACGAGGCAACGTTCTAGAGTACTGGTTCATTGAATCGACACAATTATCATTATTGGTTAAGGGAACATCCTAGCTGGAGTCAACACATTGATCATCAGCATCGTTGGAAAGTGAACGTGTGGTGCGGTATCGTCGATGAGCAAGTGATAGGTCCATATTTTTTTGATGGTAATGTCACCGGTCAGAATTACCTGGAATTCTTGCGTAATCAGTTACCAGCACTGATGTAGAACATGAACTTGCAGAGATAGAGAATGTGGTTTCACAGGATGGCGCTCCACCTCATTTCGCTCGAGAAGTGAGAAATCATCTGAATGGTGCCTTCCCGAATCGTTTGATTGGTCGGGGTCTTTACATTCCATGGCCTCCACGATCACCGGATCTTACGCCACTTAATTACTACCTGTGGGGCTTCGTCAAAGACGCTGTTTACATGAATCGGCCGACCACTCCGGTAGACTTACAGAGACGTATCAGGGAGGCTATTGCAAGCATTACGCTCCAAGTTCTTCGAAGGGTTGTTGGAAATTTTTGCCGCCGAATTGAGTTGTGCTTGCAAGTCAACAGTGGGAAAATTGAACAACTCGTGAACTTGTGAGCGCATGATCCTCCACACATGTTTGCGCTATTTTTTCTCCTTTTTTTTGCGCAAGGGATTCGAGCAGACTTTACCTCCACGTGGTGCATTCTGGGTCATACTAAGAAAGTCTGAATCTTCAGTTTGATACCAGAACTAATTTTCGTCGCATTTTTCGAGTAAAATCGAAGGAATTGACATGAATGATGAAGTATTTGAAAACAACTCATCAAGGCGGACAAGTTTCATTAAGGTGAAAAATGCGATTGCCAATTGAAAAACAGCTCCTTGTGCTGGTAGCTTGCAAGCATGGCCTTGAAAGCTCAAAAAATGCATGCATCTCAAATGTCTCCCTCGAAACCCTACAATTTAGGTCTCTAAAAATGTCCTGTCACTTGCCCCCCTCAGGAGATATTTATGTGGATTGTTTCAAATGGGACACCCTGTATAAATGGTTTTCTTTACATCCCCTTTATTTAATATATGAATACAGCGGTCAAGTGGTGAATTTTGAACTCCTACTTCTTTTAAAGCTTTTTCAAATGTTTCAAACCAGCAACTTGCTGATTGTTTTAACCCGTTAAGGGGGCTTCCCCGTTTTTGGTTTCAAGAAATCGTTTTTTTTACAGAAATCGATGTGTCATACATTCAAATTTATTGTCCTGAAATTTTAAAGTGGTCCGCACATTAGATTTCGAGTTATAGCCGGAATGACGTCGGTCACGGCCTGAAGAGGGTCGCGCGGTAGCTGCTGTGTGCGTAGGTAGAGCCTCAGCATTTTCTTTGTGTTACTACCTACCTCTTTTTCAGAATTCGGCACGTTCCTATTATGCAGGTGCTCCTCAAGGTTTTTTTGACAGGGCACGGAAAGGAATGTGTCCACCATTTTACCTGGAGAAGCGCCGGTTCATTGCAGAAATACCGTTCAGTTTCTCTTCGAACTTCGGCTTATGCAGACCAATTCAGAAGGTGAAAATGTTTCGAAAAAATCAGTGCAGCGGAAAATATCGTCCGAAGGGGAAAAAGAAAAGACCACCCCCTAAGAATCGACACGTGGCAGAGTCGGTTACTAGTTTTAGCAGACGTTCCGCTAAAAAGTTGAAAAACTCAAAGAATACAACCGTACCTATAGATAACAATCTCGGGTATCGGTTTATCAATTTCAACGCCGTTTTTTCTGCATTGTGCGCGTTAATTTGCTGTAAAACGTGCAAAGGGGACATAAATATACAAGAAGCTTCTTGCCGGGGACTTGGCTTCAAAATTGTGGTTCAGTGCGCGTGCGGTAGTGCGGAAATAAATTCGTGCCCTCTCTCTCTCTTATTGATAACGCCTACGAGATCAATCGGCGAATCGTTACTGTAATGAGACTTCTCGGGGTTGGTTTCAGTGGACTCAATTTGTTTTGTGGGATGATGGATCTCGCGGCTTCGTTCCCTAAAAGACTATATTATGCGACACTCGAGAACATTAAAATTGCTTCTGCAGCGGTTTACGATGCATCCATCAAAAATGCTGTAGAAGAAGAAGTTAGATTGAATACAACACATGAACAGCAAAATCCTCGTTGGGTTAGTGTTTCTGGTGATGGTACGTGGCAGAAACGAGGATTTAGTTCCCTGTACGGTGTCACCACGCTCATCGGCAAATTTTCTGGCAAAGTAGTGGACTCTGTGGTGAAATCCAGTTTTTGCATTGCTTGTAATTTGTGGAGAAGCAAGCAGGGCACTGATGAGTATGAAGAATGGGAAGCAACCCATATGGACAACTGTCAAGCAAACCATAGTGGAAGCGCAGGGAAAATGGAGGTGGACAGTGTAAAGGAAATATTTCAAAGATCCGAAGAAAAGCATAATGTAAAATATGCTCAATACATTGGTGACGGGGACAGCAAAACCTTCAAGGCGATTTTGGATGTGGACCCGTACAATAACGATCCGAAAGTAATGAAAAAGGAATGCGTCGGCCATGTCGAAAAACGCATGGGAACCAGGCTCCGTAATGCAAAGAAAACAAATAAGGGACTCGGGGGAAAAGGTCCAGGAAAACTGACCAACAAAGTAATAGGCGAATTGACAACCTATTACGGTCTGGCCATTCGGCGAAATGCGGATTCAGTGGACAAAATGCGTGACGCTATCTGGGCAACATTTTATCACAAATCTTCAACGGACGCTAAGCCTAATCATGAGCTGTGCCCCACCGGGGTTGACAGCTGGTGTACCTGGCAGCAGGCTAGAGCTCAGAAAACGCTGAATGACTATAGGCATAAACCGGCATTGGCTAAGGAAATTCTTCAAGTTTTAAGGCCTATTTACACGGATTTGTCATCGCCGGAACTACTGGAAAAATGCGTTGGTGCAAATACGCAAAACTCCAATGAGTCGCTGAACGCTTTGATTTGGACGTTCGCGCCGAAATATATGTTCGTCGGGAAGAGCGTCATCGACATCGCCACCTTTCTTGGAGTTTCCATTTTCAACGATGGATTTACGAGCATATTGTTAATTCTACACAATTTGGGAATTCAGTTGGGCCATAGAGCGCACGACTATTCGGAAAAGCGAGACGAAGAGCGAATCAGGCAGGCCGACAATCGGGCAACCATGGCCACGAAAATCGCCAGGACAGCGGCCAGGGAGCAGAGAGCGAGCCAAAATGAGGTCTACGAGGCAAAGGAGGGTGTGCTGTACGGACCGGGAATTGATGACGACATGTAAGTTAAAAAATTTCATAGTTATATGGGGAAAAATGTAAGAAAAATTTTAAACGCGTTTTTCTCGAAACATCATTTTTGAAACTGGAATGAGATTTTTCTCGGACAATAATTAACCGATTATTATGATTTTGCTTTTAAAATGTTCACAATTAATGCCATTAGTGATCAACATAGGATTTTTTTAATATTGCAAGAATTCGATTTTTAATAACAATTTAAAGGTAGAAATTGAAGATGAAAATCGTACTTTTTTCTTCACAGTTGCACCAAATCGTGTAAAATTTGAATTTCAAAAAACCCCTATGATAAACACTAACAACAACCCTGTACTTTATGAAAATATTTCATTTTTTGATTTCAGATGAATAGGTTCGTAGAAAAATCTCATTTACATGAGACGTGTCCACCTGAAGCGGCTGCATTTCAACAAGGATCGACGGCCGCCATTTTGGTTAAATAAAAAAAATAGAAAAAAGAGAAACATTAATACCTGTATTTCTTAATAAAAAAAATTGTCTCAATCCGTTTTGTTTTTTTCATAAAAAAAATTCAAAAAAACCTTATCTTTCCGTGCGAAGAAGCGGGAAAGCCCCCTTAAGCGCTTTGTTCAACTTATAAACTTGATTATTATTACTTTTAACACCCTAAGGAACTCTCATATAAATCTCTTCTTTCAATGTTCCATTTAAGAATACAGTTTTTACATTCACATGGTCTGTTAACAAATTATACTGATTTACAAAAGCAATTACAAAACGAAAACTCGACATTCTGGCAACAGGGACAAATGTCTTACTGTAATCAGCCAAATATCACCGGCAGCAATTACTTCACACAATAAACCATCAAATACCGAAAAATGTTTGATTAATTTTGTGTCACTCTATAATTTCAATGCAAATATTCTTTTCCGAACTGCAATCTGTGTTGCCAAACGTTTTCGTTCGTGGATTTTGTCCTTTGCAATCAAATCTTTTGTTGTACCATTGGGAGTGGCAAAGTTGAGAAAACTGTCACTCAAATACTCAACAATCACACTTTGTGCTCTCTTCAGCTTTTTTCCACTCGTCAATCACTGTGGTTGGAGCTTCTTCATCGAGAGCTTTAAGTACTCCTAATTCACTCAACAATCTACGAATTCTCAGTTTCTAAAAACAATATTTTCCACCATCGAAAGGTTTAATGTTTCTTTTCAATTTTAAGTTATCCATTGCCACTTATAGTTATTACATTTAATTTTAGTCAAATAATTGAATGAAAAAAATAATAACACCACTAAACTAAACTACCGATTAACACGTTTGCTGTGTATTAAGGCCGATTCACACATAGCAGTGACGTGACAGTGCCGTGACCGGCACGTGTTTTCACCGGCCGTAAACTCACAGTGATTTCTATTCACATTGCTCAGTGTTTTGTCAGTGCTGTGGCAGTCCAGTTGAGTGGCCAAAATGGAAACTTTTTCCGATGAAGAATTTTTGCAAATCGCACTGATTTTGGATGAAGAAATGGAAGAACAAGTAGAGAAATGAAAGTGGGTCCATCAAGCATGGAAAAAGAGAGGGACAGAAGGGGAATTCATAACATAATACAAGAAACTGGTAGACGATGAAGCCAAATTTTTTTAATACTTTAGAATGTCAGAAAATTCATTTAACCTACTGCTGTGCAAGTTAGAAGTTCATCTGAAAGAAGCATGACACACACTGGAGAAAAGCTATCACAGCCAGGGAAAGTCTCGCTGTTTGTTTAAAAGGTAAGTGTTTTCAATCTGATGTAGGTACCTAGACATTTAACCCTAGAGCGGGCACGCTGGTGCAATTTTGCTACCAGACCACGCGCCCGCTCGAGGGTTAATAAAAGCATTTTCAAAAAAATGAAAACTTTATTATTAGAAAAATGTACATACATACATACATACAAAAAAATCGAAAAGAAAAGTAGGTAAATGTTAAACTGATTTTTTTACTTCCTAAGGAAGGGTTTACAAATACTCTCGCAATGTTAAGTCGGATATTGCATCTTCCTCATTTTGACCAGTAGATGAACATGATTATTGGCCGTCGCATGAAGTAAATAGGTAGCTTCCTGCAGGGGAAGGTTGTGCATTGAAACACATTTGATTAGAAGACGTTGAGAGGGCAAGTGGGCGAACAAACTGTTGTTGTTTCAGAATATTAAATTCATATTTTTGGACAGTAGCAAATATTTCACCTTTGGCGTAATGCCAGTCTTGTAGGGATAATTTTATCAAAGCTGGAGCTATTCCTGCTAAAAAAAACGTCAACGGGATGCTGCGGTGCCGGTGAGCAGTTCATACTTTTATTTCGTTCAACAATATACTCCATTACTGTAGCGGCAGCCGTTTCGTGGTATAGTATCTATTGGTTTTGATTTGAACGACTTTTGACCTTCTGATTGTATAGGATCGATAACTTCTGTATAATCCATGTATTTTTGGATTCGACATATCATATAACACGGGATAACCTTGCACCAAATCAATTAGTTTCTCGTCATTTATATTTCGATGAGTAAACACACAGATTGTACGGCTGTGAAAATCGCAAAATATCGTCGGAGATTAATCTGACGATCACGTTACGGTGTCGGTGACAGCACTGTTTGCACAGTCACGGTCTTACGCCGGGCAAGTATGAATAGGCCCCTTCAAATGACTATCAACAATAATTTCGATCCCGCCGGAGAAATCACGTGCCGGTCACGGCACTGTCACGTCACTGCTATGTGTGAATCGGCCTTTACACGGCTCCCGCGTGAGGTGGCTGTGCTCCTGGGCGGATCACGCGCCTCCCGCGGCACGCCAACATATTTTACGCAAATTTTAAGATTTTAGTACGGGGGTTAACTCAGTGATCTTGATAGGCAGGGAACGTGTGAGACGCAGCGAACGTGTTAAACGTAGCCTGGGCCCATAACCTGTTGGAATATGGACTATTTAGTTAAATTAAAAACGCAGTCAATAAAAAAAAGTAAAGATATTTGCTGTATTTTTAAACTCTCCAAAAAAATTAGAAATCAATTAAGATCGCCATGTTCAAGATTTATATATAAAAAATAAAAGACATCATTTGAAAGGAAAATTATTGTAAATCAAACGTTACTAAGAAATTCGACGACAAAAAATTTATAAAAAAAATTGTCATAAAAACGAACTTGCCGCGTTCAAGTTTTCATATTTTTTCCACTGCGAGGGGGGTCCCAAAAGTATCGGGAATTGGGCTGCGGCGGGGAGGGAGAGTGGGGATTCATTGTTCGAACAGGTGTCCGTTAGGGACACGTCTCCTGAGTTAGTGTGCGAAGTTCTGTCGCTGTGAGTGCATCGGTTCGTCCGTGGGAATTTTTTTAGTGAAGCAACTTTTTCCATTTCGCCGAAAACGTGATAGCCGATTGTCGAGAGCAACGCGCGGCTGTGAAATTTTGTTTCCTATTGGGGAAATCGGCCGCGGAAACTATTGTAATGCTTAAGACTGCTTATGGGGATGCTGCCCTAAGTAAAACCAGAGTCTACGAGTGGTTTTCACGTTTTAAAAATGGAGAAATATCAATTGATGACCAACCCCGTTCAGGACGCCCCTCAACGTCAAGAAGTGACGAAAACGTCGACAAAATCAATGCTCTCATTCGTGAAGACCGTCGCCTAACCATCGATCAACTCTGTGAGATGTCTGGAATATCATGGAGTTCAATTCAGAGGATTTTATCCAAAGATTTGCACATGAGAAGAGTTGCAGCCAAATTTGTCCCTCTCCTTCTCACAGGCGAGCAAAGGGAGCGTCGACTTCAGGCATGTTTTGAGCTTCAAAATCAGCTCAAAGAGGACCCTGAATTTTTTCCAAGGTGATTACCTGGTGATGAATCGTGGTGTTATGGATACGACCCCGAAACAAAGCAGCAGCAGCAGTTTTGCCACTGTGGAGGAGGTAAAACAAAAATCGCTGGAAGGCCTAAAGAACATCTCGATAAGTAAATTTAAAAAATGTTTTGAACAATGGAAGGATCATTTGCAGAGGTGCGTTGTGGTCAAGGGAGAATACTTTGAAGGTGATACAAATTTCGTGTAAAAATATTAAGAAATGAAGAAGTTATGACCAAATTCCCGTTTCTTTTGGGTCCCCCCTCATATATACTGGTGGTATCATGTAAGTGTGTGAATTTAATTAAAATCATAAGTGCACAAACATCGAATATAATTATCTGTCTGAATTTTTTATTTTGAAGGAAAGAAACGCGGCAAGTTCTTTTTTTATGACAATTTTTTAATAAATTTTTTGTCGTCGAATTTTTAAGTAACTTGATTTACGATAATTTTCCTTTCAAGTGATGCCTTTTATTTTTTATGTATAAATCTTGAACATGGCGATCTTAATTGATTTCTAATCTTTTTTTGAGAGTATTTTACGTATTAATTTTTTCGGCGCTGAATGAACATGCCGCCTTTTTTTTTACAGAGAATCTGTTTTTGTGACAAGATTTCACTACTTTTTGGAATTATTCATGAGGAGAATATTTACATGTAGGAGAGAATAGCTTTTTGTTATCACAAAATTAAAGTTTCACATTTTACACCGATACGAGTTAATTAATTATAACCACGTTACTTTTGATTTATTCTCGTGATATTTTGAAAGGGATTTATAGACTAGAGAGCCCTTATATTTTTCACTTTGGCTTAGTATTTTGGAGAAATAAAACATATACCGCTTTCTAATTTACAGGCCATCGGATTTTTCTTATATTTTTGTCGTCTACAGAAATCCATGTAGACGTTTTACCTTCAACTCTAAGTATACTCTTCCAATGACCGTAACGATTAGTTTCATCACTTGTAAAGATACCACTTATGACAGCATATATGTTGTTACATATATTAACTCGAGACGTTGGAATAGTTTTAAGAAATCCTTTTTGCATGCACCGCTAAAATTTTGCCGTTACTCGTAAATAAATGATTTAAAAATTATGAATGATAAATAAAATCATCAACATGTAATGATTTTATAATTAATGTTTCGATAATATTTATATTTTCCCCAGAACAATTCGTTCGTGAAAGGATTTCCATAAATAACTACCGTATGTCCGCGGGTAAACCGATCAAAGTCAGACCTATGGCCGATAACTTGAAATTTGACTTTGGCAGTATTTACCGACGGTCGAGTCTTTGATCCCGATAGCTGTCAATTCGGGAGATTGAAGCGCCTACCCGGATAGCCAGATGACTTCACAGTAGTGGCACTGTGAGACCACGCGGTGACTTTGAGAAACATCACAGTGATGTCTTGCTGCGTGCCCACGCGGGTACCACTGTGGCATCATGCAGTGTACACAGTGGATAAAGTAGAATTTTGCAAAAAGGGAACGCACGCAATGACTTTGCCGAGGTTTTTTTACTGTGTGCCCGTGCAGTGCCGCCGCCTGCCACCCGCCTACTGGTGTCGCTTTTTTTTCAATCCCCTACCGGGATTCGAACCTGCGCTCTTTAAGATACGAGATGCTTCGAAACTGGGAATGCTTTCGCATTCTACCAATTGAGCCATCGACTCTTGAAGAGGTATCGGTCGACTCCGATCATAATATAGAAACCGGACGTGACAGTACCTGCTCTCGAAGGTTCTCATTAAATTTTTGAAAATAATTTGATATTTTATTTTTCAAAACAAATGTCAACATAACCATGTAACATAAACAAAGAATTTGTAAATAAAAGTAGTTTTAAAAGTGCAAGTGCATTAAACCCAATAATTCATAAGTAATGAATTTCGGTATCGAAGATATCTTATCAATTCTGGAAGAGTCAAAAAGGCCACTAGTGAAAGGAGAAGTGGTATTGAAAGCAGAGAGAGGGTTTGTACTTTTCTGCGGAATGAAAAAGAGAAACCAAAATGCAGTGAAAATCGTCACTTCTTGCGTACAATCGCCATATGGTACTATTTGCCCTACCGATTTATATACAGAAGCGCTGCAAAAACATGTTTGCATCTTCCTCTGGGCCAGCTGCACTTGCACGTTACTTCTTTATTGTTGTTTACCAGTAAGCTCTTTTTCACATGGGACCGATGATCAGGGCTGACCATCAAGAGGGTCCATTGTTTCAAAGGTAGCTTTCACATGAATGCGTATCGTCGGTCGACCGATTAAAAACGCTCGGGCCATCGGTTGGTCCGTGGCTTGTCCGATCATCGGTTTGTCATCAGGGCCACTGAATAAACGGAGCTGTTCACATGCAGGCAGATCATCGGTTGCGTATGGAGGAATAGCGTTGTTGTTTTTGCTATTTTTTTTCGCCTTTCTACCAATCTATTTACGCACAAAGCGACAACGATGCGATGCTCTTCACTTTCCAGATACATATTGATGACTGACCATACGACTCATGTGAAAGCATTTAGATATAACTGATGACTAGTTGCGACCGATCGTCAGTACCGATCATCGGTCCCATGTGAAACGGCACAAGATGTTCACTGAAGAGCACTTGTTACATGTGACGATTGTACGCAAGAAGCGACGATATTCACTGCATTTTGGTTTCTCTTTTTCATTCCACAGGAAAATACAAACTCTGTTTTCAGTATCGCTTCTCCTTTCACTAGCGGCCTTTTTGACTCTCCTAGAATTGACAAGATATCTTCGATACCGATATCCATCACTTATGAATTGGGTTTATTGCACTTGCACTCTTAAAACTACTTTTACTTACAAATACTTTGTTTATATTACGTGGTTATGTTGACATTCGGTCCGTAACGACGGTCATATTAGGAAAAACGAAACTCCACCATACGGCGGTGTGCGACGCGAATACGCTAAGCGAATAGACCAACCAGGATCAAGTAATCCGTTGTGGCAAAAACTCGCACTCCGGATCCTCACTGTAGCATCAGAGTAACGTCACTCATGTCAGTGACGCCACCGCATGACGCTCGAGTAAAAGTCACGCTTGGCTATCGGGGTAATCTCGAAATCGTGAATTTGTGAATAAATGGTGGGTAATTTGTAGAAGTGATAAAAAATAGTCATTGTTCGATGAAATTCCCCAAAAGTTTAAAAACCGGACTGTCAAAGACTTCATGAAAATCTCCTAACCTACTCGTTGTGTAGTAACACTTAAATTGAAGTTCTAAAAATTACTTACAATTATTCACAAATTTACGATTTCGTGTTTAGGCGCTTCGATCTCCCGAATTGACAGCTATCAGAAAAACAGACGTTTCAACCTTTTCGCTCTCATGCAGCACACTCTTCTGTAGCCAATTCCAACTATCAAAGACTCGACCGTCGGCAAACACTGCCGAAGTCAAAGGACCCCGCACTATTTTAAGGTAAAATGGGTTTCATTCACGGAATCTAAAAACTATATAGACTTGTATGTTAGGTCATCCTGATCACAAAAATCCTTGGCATAAAAAATTCTACCCACAGGATTTCGAGATATCTGCCGATGAAGTGAAAGAGTGCCCTATCAAAATAATTCTTGAATATGAGTTTCGGCAACCTATAATGGCCCAGCCAGACGTGTATTAACACCCAATGACGTTCAAAAATAATGGTTTATATGTATTCCGTATTATACATATGTATATGGACATGTATATATATATACAGGGTGACGCAAAAGTGCGGCAACGGTCCAGTAGTTTTTCGTGAAAAACGTTATAGACAAAAGTTACTTGGGTTTGAGGCTGACATTGTTTCCACATTAAACCACCCCTCACCCTTTCAGCCCTTCGTGAAGGGCTGTCTAAAACATTTTTTTATCCAGGGCCACCCTGACACTTCAAACGACTGTTGTCAAAAATCCTATTCTGCAACTTCATGCACTTGTTCATGCCTCAACGATAGCTTTAAGATAAAAAACAGGAGACGAATAGTGATTTGTAGAATTGCATGTACTTTTTTCCATTCTTGTTCGGTATTCCTCACCACCCAAGGGGTTCCGAACCAGGTGCGCTAGCTTTTTTAAAGTAACAAAAAATATAAACCATTAAATAAAAAACATAATCTACTTTCTATAAATATCAATAATACACCCTTTTCTTTGTATTAGCTTTTTATTGTTTTGATTTGTTAAATGTTTATTTTTTGATCAGAGTCGGGGTAATTGAACGCGACCTTATAAGAAAGTAGGTTATGTTTTTTATAATTAAAACTATGATAACAAAACATGAGCTATTTAAAGTTAAATAGATCAGTTGATAAGCAATAAATAGTGACTGAAGTATTTTGTGCCTTTTTGTCTTCTTTGTTAGCATAATCTTCTATAAACTATGAAAAAACTATTTATAAAAAAGTTTCATTAAACAGTTTTTCCTGTTTTTTCTTATTTTGTGCGATGTTTCTTCTTAATTCATCACTGAAGTATTTTGTGCCTTTGTCTTCTTTATTAGCGTAATCTTCTATAAACTATAAAAAAAACTATTTATAAAGAAGATCCTATCCTATGGATTCGCACCTTGACGCAGTTCTGGAACGCTTTCAGGGACAATTTCATACAAGTTGATGAATTAAAGTCAATCTATGAATGAGTCTTGGGAGTAACCGGAACGGGTGGGTTGGCTTGCGTGTTTTGAGGACCTATGGAGCCGGACCATAGGTACAACCATATTGGAGGGGTCCTTAGCGAGAAACCAGACGAAGACGAATCCCCTGATAGAGGGCAGCAGCTCTTTCAGTAGTCATGTTAGCAGAGATCAAGGAGATCGGTATGGTAGCATGACACCCCCTCTTAACTGCGATGTGGAAGGCAAAGGGAAACCACCACATTATAATTCCCAGGAATATACCATTCCAAATCTTTAACAAATATGATGGCGTCCTCCGGAGTAAAATATTCCGGAGGTAAAATAGTCCCCCAATCGGATCTCCGGGTGGGGACTACCCCGGGGGATGTCACAAAAACTAAGTGCAATAAAGGGAGGTGCAATAGGCGAAGTGCAATTAGGGAGAACTCAAAGTGCAATTGGGGAAAAACCAAGTCAGGACGGGGAAAACCCGGCATTCTACGGGTCGGAGCATGGAATGTTAGGAGTCTTAGGCAGGCGGGGAAATTAGAAAATCTCAAAGTAGAAATGAATAGATTAGAGTTAGATATAGTAGGAATAAGCGAAATGCGATGGCCAAAGGAAGGAGATTTTTGGAGCGGGGACTACAGAATTATCTATAAGGGATCAGAGACGGGTAACGCAGGAGTAGGATTCGTGATGAACAGGAAGTTAGGACAAAGAGTAGAAAGCTACTTACAGGTCAGCGATAGGATTGTTATGGTAAAAATTAGGTCGAAACCAACAAACACAACAATAATTCAGGTATACATGCCCACTTCGAGCCACGATGACGAGGAAATAGAACAGGTATATAATGACATAGAAGAGACAATAGAATACGTGAAAGGAGACGAAAACTTAATAATAACGGGCGACTGGAATGCGGTAGTAGGGGAAAGGAAGGAAGAACAAATAACAGGAAATTATAGCTTGGGAATTAGGAACGAAAGAGGTTCAAGATTAGTCGAATTCTGCGATAAACATCAATTAGTGATTTCCAATACCTTATTCGAGCACCATAAAAGAAGAGTGTATACCTGGAAAATGCCGGGGGACAATGGTAGATATCAAATAGATTATATATTAGTCAAACAAAGGTTCAGAAACCAGGTAAAAGACTGTAGGAGCTACCCAGGTGCAGATATAGACAGCGATCATAATTTAGTAATGATGAAATGTCAGTTAAAATTTAAAAGACTTAAGAAAAAAAATAACGCCCGCAAAAAGTGGGATATCAGTAAACTCAAGAACGATAAAGTAGAAAAAGAATTCCAGAGTAAAGTTGAGAAACATTTAAATCGTAAGGGGGGGGGGGATGTAGCCAATAATAGCAAAGCGAGCACAGAAGAAAATTGGAATCATATTAAAACGAGTTTAGAAAATGCAGCAGAAGAAGTACTAGGTATCAAAGAAAATGAGAGTAGAAATCCGTGGATAACGAGAGAAATTTTAGAGTTGATAGAGGAGAGACGAAAGTATAAGTCTAAGGTAGATGAAAACGGACAGAGAAAATACAAATCCCTGAAATGGGAGATAATTAGAAAATCTAGGAGAGCTAAGGAAGAATGGATAGAAGAAAGATGCGAAGAAGTTGAAAAGAAAATTAAATTAGGTAGGACCGATGCAGCTTTCAGACTAATAAAAAGAAATTTTCAAGAATACAAACCGAAAAGTAGAAATATTAGAAATGAAAACGGAAACATGTTGTTAGAAAACGCAGAAAAGGCCGATAGATGGAAAGAATATTTAGAAAAACTATACAATGGAGAAGAACTAAGTAACATATTGGAAGAAGAAAATAGCGTAGATGAAAACGAACTCGGGGATCCTATTATTAAGTCGGAATTTGAGATAGCACTTAAGGAATTGAAAAACAATAAAGCACCCGGGATAGATGGAATACAGGCAGAAATTTTAAAGTTTGCAGGGGAAGAAGCGATAAGTAGGCTATTTAAACTCGTGAGTCATATGTACGAAACAGGAAAAATGCCAAAAGATTTCAAGAAAAGTATAATAGTTACCCTTCCAAAAAAAGTAGGCGCGGATAGATGCGAAAATTTTCGTACAATCAGCTTGATACCGCACGCATCAAAAATCTTAACAAAAATTATACAAAGGAGAATGGAACGGAGAGCCGAGGAAGTATTAGCAGAAGACCAGTTCGGATTTAGAAGGAACAGAGGAACGAGGGAAGCGATAATAGCGCTAAGACTAATTGCAGAGAAAACATTAGAAAAAGACGAAACACTATATATAGGATTCATAGACCTAGAGAAAGCATTCGACAATGTTCAGTGGCAAAAAATGTTCGAAATACTGAAAAGAGTAGGAATAAAGTACAGAGAAAGAAGAATCATACATAATTTATATGAAAACCAAGTAGCAGTGATAGGAGTAGAAGAAGAAGTGAGAGAAGCGAAAATTAGAAAACGAGTACGACAAGGATGCACACTGTCGCCTCTAATCTTTAACTTATACATAGAGGAAGCGATGAACGAATTAAAAGAAAACTCAACTTCAGGCATTAAAATACAAGGGCAAACAGTGAGCATGCTTCGGTTCGCCGACGATATAGCGCTACTAGCATCGAACAAAGAAGAACTAGAAAAGGCGCTTAACGAAATGGAAAACATCCTAATAGAGAACTACAATATGAAAATTAATAAGAAAAAGACAAAAATTCTGGTATGTAGTAAGAAAAAACGTAAGAGTAAAACTAGAATAAATATAGGCGACGAAAGCGTAGAAGAAGTACAGCAGTTTTGCTATCTAGGTAGCCAAATAACGACAGATGGAAAGAGCCTAAAAGACGTCAAACAAAGAATAGCGCAGGGAAAACAGGCTTTTAATCTGAAAAAGAAGCTACTATGCTCAAAAAACGTCAGCCTAGAGAGTAGGAAAAAATTTCTCAAAACATACGTGTGGAGTACAGCTTTGTATGGGTGCGAATCTTGGACGATAGGAATGGTAGAAAGGAAAAAATTAGACAGCTTCGAAATGTGGTGCTATAGAAGAATGCTAAAAGTAAAATGGACCGAGAAAATCACAAATGAAGAAGTCTTGAGGAAAATAGAGGAAAACCGGCGGCTCTGGAAAAATATAAAGAAAAGAAGGGATCAGCTGATAGGCCATATAGTGAGACATGAGGGACTGCTAAGAGACATCTTAGAAGCAGAAACGGGAAAAAAGAGAGAGGTAGGTAGGCCGCGGTTAGACTACATTTCGCAAATCATTAAGGACGTAGGTTGTTCGAAATACAGGGAAATGAAAAGACTAGCGGAGGACAGGAAAAGATGGAGAATGGTATCAAACCAGTCTTAGGACTGATAACTTTATGATGATGAAAGAAGATTCATCAAACAGTGATTGAAAAAAGTTCTTATCTTATTTTGTGCGATGTTTTTTCTTAATTTATCACTAAAGTAGTAGTAGTAGTAGTATGGTGTTTATTCTGCGTTTGGCTCACTGGCCCTTACACAGCTTACATTGAAGATACAAGCAGCCAATAACGCGCTACAATTAAACCGTCTACTGTTCATACAACATATAGTAGATAATTATAATATAGTCTTTCACATTTCTAACAACCTATCACTTGTTTGGCCTTAGCCTTAACCTATATTTTATATTATATTTTTAATGATCCAGGAAACGGACGCCTCGTGAGTCTTCTATTTTGTACTCTTTCTTCTTACTCTTCCGTGGTCTGGGCTTGGGTCGACGCTGTCGGGCGTAGTCCACTCGTCGAGGATGATAAGGTTCTCCTTCGCGCCACTGGGCTGTGCACGCTTCTTTTCCTCGTCGTTCCAAGCAACCAACGGGTCCTGGGGCGGCTCCAACTCGCCTATCTCCTCCGCACTTCATCTAGCGTCGACTTGTAATCGGCCGAGATCCGTCAGTTCGGCTCTAATATCGTTAGTCGGTTCCTCGTCCTCGAGGTTCCATGGCGGTGTGGTGTGCGGGCTTAAATGTGCTCCCGGCGCGCCGTTCGCTGTCAGCCGTTCGCCCTCCGTGCTGGTTCCGTCATTCTTGTCTGAAGCCGGTGAACGTTGGACTAGGCCTCCACTCCCAAACGGCTGGTTTAACCCGAATCCTTCTTCAGCTCCGTTGTTCTTTAGTACATATTTGTCGAACGGGCCCGTGCTCTTGTTGTCGTAGTTGGTTTCTGACACTACTGTTTTTAACGGCCTTCCTCTGCGTCGCTTGGGTGTCTCTTCCGGTTTGACGCAGTTGGGTGTTGTGTTATGGTAGGTTATTTCCGGGGTCCTCAACTGATCTCGCAACGTGCCCAGGGCGCCATTCGTGTTTTCGGACGAAATCGCTTTCTCGCTCCTGTCTAGATCAGCTGACCTGTGTTTGCGTGGATCCGTGTCGCCGACTAGCGGCACGCCATCTAGCGGCACGCGGGGGGGACTTCTTTCGTTCGTACCGCGGGCGAGTGACTCCGCCCCTTCCTCCGTCCCATATACTTCCGCAAGCACTATTTTGCGATTAATGGCTGCCTGGCGGACACTACGATCACTGCGGTCACTCATTGTGGACCACCCACTAATCAGACTTACTGAGTCTCCTGCATCGTATGCGTCCCTTCCGCCGTCCTCTGGGGCCTCGACGTCGTCCTCTCTCTCGCTTTCCCCTCGCGCCGTAGCCCGCGTCGTCATCCTTGCTGGCGTACGCTGCACGTGGCCACCTCTCGCCCCCAATTCTTTATCTCCCACGTTCTCTGTTGAGTCACTTTTGCTCCGATTTACTGTGGATGTCACTAACTTTTCCACGTTTCCCTCCGCTGACAGAGTCTTATCAACCTTCAGGTTTGTTGTACTGCCGGGCGGTGCTCCAACAGAGCTGGTGCCACGTATGCTGTGTCTCGCGCCTGCGCAGGCCTTCTCCTGCCCCCCCCCCCCCCGCATCATTAACCTCAAGGTTTTCGGTTGGCACAAAACTATTGCCAAAAAACCACTTCTACTGCGCCTGATGGTCAAGATAACACTTCCACAAGCAAAGCGTATACTAGGGCAGTCTCACGACACTTTTAAGCTCGAAAATCCGGGAGGGATCCACCCCTTTTTCCTTTCGTACGGCAACGGTATAGAAACGCGTCTGTTCGCCTCCACAGCTAGCAGAGCTCTCCCCATCACTAAAGTATTTTGTGCCTTTGTCTTCTTTATTAGCGTAATCTTCTATAAACTATAAAAAAAACTATCTATATAAAAGACTCATCAGACAGTGAGTGAAAAAAGTTCTCCCCTTTTTTCTTATTTGGTGCGATGTTTCTTCTTCATTCATCTAATCTACTTTCTATGTATACAATAGTGCAATTTTTTCTTTGTATAGTCTTTTGAGCTGGCGTTCAAAGACTCTAATTCTGAAAAAAGACCATCTAACAAATCAAAACAATATTAGAAACTGATTTTCTCTTTCTTCTTCGTCATGTTCGGAGTCCAATATCACTGTTGCGCTTGTGAACGCATAATACGGCACATTAGAGTATGTATCTCTGGTGAAGAAAACGCTCAGAAACTGGATGTGGCCCTTAGACGGCGAGATGAAGCCGGTAGACCCCCTATTGACTATAATCAGAACGTTTACATCTGTTCACCTTGTAATGTTTCTATAGTCAGAGAATTACAAGAAATAGCAGCCGATCCTGACTGCCTGAGATTGAACGTTTTGACCCAAACATCATCCTTTACATGTTTCATTTGTAATGCAGCCCATGATTTGCACAGGTTGTCTATTAATTGCAGAACTAATATTTTTCTCAAAAGGAACATATATGTCAGCGAAAATACTAAAACTTGTACTCGACGTTTAAATGATGAGGGCTTCCTTCTAGATATTTTCATGGATGGCTTCAGATTTGTAAATCGTCCTTATAAATTGGCAGGTCGTCAGTTAGGGTCATTCTTGGACAGTTTACGCTTGTCTGTTGCGCAAATACGAGATTCCCCCTACTCAAGTGAGAAAGATTTCACTGATTCAGAGTTTTCCGTTATTTCTCCCATAAGGAAGGACCAATTCAACGATTTGTACAGCTATTGACAACATCCTGTAGAAGTTGGTAATCAGTGCAAATACATTTAAAAAAAAGGACCTTCTGGCTTTTTTATGTAAAATGCGACACGGAATCAGTGATAATCTTATAAAAGTTATGTTCAAATATTCTACTCGCGTGAACGTCAGCGACAAAATATCATTAATAAGGAAGGCTCTTCAGAGAATATTCGTGTCTCAGAATATTGGTTTGAATGCTTTAACTCGAGATCAATATATACGCAGATACGTAACAAACTTCTCAAATGCATTACTGAATCCAAATCCAATAGTACCTTGTGTTATTGCATTTATCGACTGCACTTATCTCTACATCCAAAAAAACTCTAACTTCCAGGTACTGCGAAATTCTTATAGTATGCACAAAGGTCGCCACCTTATCAAACCATCCATGATTGTAGCACCAGATGGATACATTCTGGATATCCAGGGACCTTACTTTGCCAACAGTGCTAATAATGACGCTCGAATCCTAATTAATGAGTTCAATAGCAATGGCCAGGCTATGAGAGAATGGTTTCAAGATGCAGATGTTTTATCGTTGTCGATCGTGGATATCGCGATGCAGTCCACATGCTTCAGCAGCTTGGAATACAAGTTAGAGTGCCGGCTTTATTACAGCGGGGCGAACGACAATTAACCACAGAAGCTGCAAATAACACGACTTATCACTAAGTTGAGGTGGATAGTAGAAGCGCGCAATGGACTCATGAAGTCACTTTTCAAGTTCTTCCAAGATGTAATTGCCACCGCGCATCTTCCAAATATCCGCGACTTTTTGTTGATAGCCGGTGCAATTATTAACAAATATCATGACCCAATAATTCTCCAAGATGGCACAATTGAAATGGCTGAAAGGATGTTGGAAATAGCCAGATTACCCAATGTCGTATATGGAAAAGTTCTGGCTGAAAATCTTGAACGAAAGAGAGGTCGCTGGCGACCGTTAACCGCAAAAGACCTTCCGGAATTCCCACGGCTGGATATTGATGCACTGAAAGAATTGACCTTCGGTGTATTCCAAGTAAACTTAGCTCCGGCCTACATTCAGGACAATACCGTGCCCGAACGAGAAGCGACCATTCAGATGGATTTAAATAGAGAACGGGGTTTTATAAGGGTCCGTTTCCATTCTAGATTTAGAAATGGAACAAGGCATCAGCTATGGATAGCATTTATTGAAGAAGGTGATGAAAACGAGGATGACCCGGACAATCCTATTCTGCGATGGTATTGTACGTGTCAATCTGGGGCTAGAACATTAGGTACTTGTGCCCATGTCGCCTCTGTGGTTTGGTACTTGGGATACGCGCGACACCAAGAGCAAGTGAAGTATCCACCCACAATCCTCTTGGATACGGTACGAAATGCTAGGGATAACGATCTAGTACATATAGTCGATATTGAGTAAGTATTGTACATCAATACATCAGTGGAGAATAGGGCTCTCGGCGATGCACCACTTTAAAAAAGCTAGCGCACCTGGTTCGGAACCCCTTGGGTGGTGAGGAATACCGAACAAGAATGGAAAAAAGTACATGCAATTCTACAAATCACTATTCGTCTCCTGTTTTTTATCTTAAAGCTATCGTTGAGGCATGAACAAGTGCATGAAGTTGCAGAATAGGATTTTTGACAACAGTCGTTTGAAGTGTCAGGGTGGCCCTGGATAAAAAAATGTTTTAGACAGCCCTTCACGAAGGGCTGAAGGGGTGAGGGGTAGTTTAATGTGGAAACAATGTCAGCCTCAAACCCAAGTAACTTGTCTATAACGTTTTTCACGAAAAACTACTGGACCGTTGCCGCACTTTTGCGTCACCCTGTACATATATATACATGTCCATATACATATGTGTAATACGGCATACATATAAACCATTATTTTTGAACGTTATTGGGTGTTAATACACGTCTGGCTGGGCCATTATAGCTTGCCGAAACTCATATTCAAGAATTATTTTGATAGGGCACTCTTTCACTTCATCGGCAGATATCTTGAAATCCTGTCGGTAGAATTTTTTATCCCAAGGATTTTTGTGATCAGGATGACCTAACATACAAGTCTATATAATTTTTAGATTCCGTGAATGAAATCCATTTTACCTTAAAATAGTGTGGGGTCCTTTCAAGGTATCGGCCATAGGTATCGGCACTTGCTCGAATTCTCCTGGGACATACGGTAAATAATCTAACGGATAGTCGATAATATAGAGTCATGTCATTTCCTTCTTTTTTTTAATGTCACCATATGAAACGAGCAATTGAACATATATAATCGGCATGAAACCATAATATATGTTATTGCATGGAAATAATTGCAGTAATGGAAACAATGCTCGCTATAATTTTCTGAATTCAACACAGCAATACTTAGGTATGCGTAGAAAGAACTCTTGGCAATGATACTCGTAATTCGATACGTTTGGATCAAATCTCTTAATTTCCATGATGTAAGTTAAATTCATAATCAGGATCATCTATGCAATCAATAAAGATCCATCAAAAATAGCCATAACCATTTATATGATTGTTAAATTACAATTATTTTCCACCACATTATTGAACTATGAAGTCTAAATCAAACTTTTTCTTTGTTATAGCAGATATATTTACTTCGGAATCCAATTGAAATTACCTTTCTCAGTTTGAACAGATATAGCAGATGTTGTGTTATCATAAGAAAGGTCGGATTCTGTATTATTATTTTTTTATATGGTAAACTTTAAGTTTGCACATATTACAAATCTTATCTCAGGAGATATTTTATCATTCGAAAGAGAGAATTGCAGATAATTCCTTTGCTTTTTCTTCTGTTGCAATTGTCTCTTTCTTACAACGAAGTTTTCGAAAAAACTTTTCGCACCCAACACACTAAAAAATATAAATATTTAACAAATTACATGTAAATAGTGAAGATATATTAAACGCAGTTAAATAACTAGAAAAAAGTATCCTTCATGCATAACCCAAGCATAAGATAATACATAAAAATGGTACTAACTTTAACTACTCATATCTATACAAGGTGAGATCTCCTCGGGGTACAGGGGTCGCCTCTGACGATAGCGGGTGAGACTGACATGAGATCAAAGGGGAACTGACCAGATTGCAAAGTACTTACAAACTGAATGTACTGTATACATGTTATACGACACTACATTGCATTACATTACATTGGTACTTATATAGTTTACATCTGACAGTAATTGCAAGACGGTGGGGGTAGCAACTTTCTATCGCTGATAAGCCAGGTATTAGGTTCTTTCAATCGGTCATCTATTGAATTCGTCATTTCTCCCCTTTACAAAGCTGACTCACAAATATTTGAGGTATAGCGGTCTCTATTAAAATGGGTCGGTACTGCGGGAGACACGCAAACGGCAAAAGAACGGTCGGTTCTTGTTCCCATATAGCTTCAATTATTTATTATTTGTCAGATTAAAACAAAGTTTCTATGTCAGTTCATGAAATAATACCTTTAATTTGATTTAATATCGATTTATCTATATAAATAACAATGTAATGTTCGTTTGTTCACGGACTAATATCTCCGAAAATTCTTTACTTACCGATTACTTTGAAATTTTGACACAACGTTGCAGTCGAATACGAGTGTGTTTTCATGTGTCGCCGGCAGTAGCCGAGTGGTCTAAATGCTGGCCTCTCGAAGACTGCTCGGGCGATAGGTCTAGGGTTCGAATCCCGGGTTGCGGAAAAATAATTTTTCCAGGATCCGGAGATCGAGCTAAGACCGGCTGTACTCGGGGTGGGGAGGGGGGGCTTTTGCACGGAGGACCCCCGTCCCCAGTGAGTGAGGACAGGGAGGGGCCCCCCCTCAGGTTGGGACACCTGGGAGGGCTAGGGGACTCCTGCATGCCATCTGCATGGAGGCCCTGGGCTCACCGGGGGTCGTGGGCGGAGAGGGGGACTCCTCTCTGCTGAGTGGCCCCAAGTGTGGCTCGGGTACAATGGTCCAAAAAGGACTGAGTGCCCGTTAAATGCTAAGTACAGTACAGTGTTTTCATATATACTTACTATTTATATACCTACTCCCTTAAGGGGGTAAATAAATAAAAATATGAAAGAGTATTTCGAAGCACATCAAATCAGGGACACATCAAGCAGGGGTGGCTCATGAAGCCAGGTCAAAGCCGGGAAAGTTTTCCCCAATGATTACGTCAAGGGGACTGGGCATACCAACAGGCCCAGGACAAAGGAGGAAAGGAGGAGTATTAATTTGTGTTAAAATATTCTTTTTGTCACCCAGTGTCAAAAACCTCGATTTTTCGATCGTCCTCGACGCTTGTGAAATCGTGTTTCACGCACTGAAGCTACTCAGTGTGTGTGAACAACCTGCGCAGTGCGTGAAAGTACCTGCGCAGTGCGTGAACACTTTTTTCTGCACTGGAGAAATAGTTGTGCAGTTAGCAGTCAGTGAATCCAACAGAATGTCGGTACACATAACCTCAAAACGGTGAGACAAAAAGCCGATACACATAACCACAAAACGGTGAATTGTAGTTTTATAGTGTGAAATAAATAAAAACTCGTGACAATGGATCCCGATTTTATTCAACAATGGAACCAGTGTTGGTTGACACGTTATTGCTTATCAGTGTCCAACTATGAATTTGTTGATTTTTTTTGTTGTCCAAAAAATTCATATTTAATTTTTTTGGACATTGATAAAAGTTTATAATTTTACTCTAACTTTCAATGTGTTGATTTTTTCTCTTTTTAAAAAAAAAATATGTTTTATGATCTTTTTTGCCCCCCCCCCCCCCTGTACCGCCACCCCGGACCCCGTCCGCGCCCACGTTCCAACCTCGGTTTTGACACTTTGGTGACAAAAAGTCCAATTCGATATTCGTGCGTTTCGCGCCGTTTTTAACTCGTGTGATTGCTGCACTCGTTAAAAACATGCGCTTCACGCACTCGTATCGAAAATAACTATTACAAATATTCGTTTGTCCGAAATCTTAAATCTCCGAAATTTCTTCACTGATTGCTTTGAAATTTTGACACAACGTTGCAGTCGAATATGTGCGTGTTTTTATATGCAATACCTATTATTTTATATGCCTACTCCCTTAAGGGGGTAAATAAATAAAAATGTAAATGTTCGTTTGTCCGAAATCTTAAATCTCCTAAAGTTCTTTACCGACTGCTTTGAAATTTTGACACAACGTTGCTTTCGAATACGCGCGTTTTTTATATACTTACCATCTATATACCTACTCCCTTAAGGGGGTAAAATAGAGAAAGAGATGATTTCGTGATTCACGCGGGCGAAGTCGCGAGGAGAAAGCTAGATGTCACATCTGTGACAGGTAAAAACTTGCTTTTAAACAATTTCTATATCTGCATAGACAATGGAACTACAACCAAAATTGATCGCGTATAGCTATCAGTAAAATCGTTTGACCGCGTTGCCCAAAACGCATCGTGCAGTACATGTTTAATAAATTTCTGCTACATGTACTGCTAAATTTTCGCTTTGTCGTATTTCCCGATCGATCATCTATTGGAATTTGTCATTGCTCCCCTTCACAAAGCCGACTTAGAATTCGAAATATAGCGATATCTATTAGCGTGGGCACTGCAGGAAATGGCTCATTCTGACCTGTCCGATAACAAAGGCCGACGCACAGTGGGGCAAAACACCCTTAAAGTTGACATAAATTCAAAATCGTGTATAATCGAGTTGAAATTGAGTACTCGGGGGTTTTTGGGGTCGCTGATTACGAATCCAAAGTCAAAATTTCGAAAAACAATATGGCGGATCCAATATGGCGGAAAGGTTCCTAGTAGAGGAACAGCTTTCATTTTGCCAAAAAATAATTTCCTGTTGCTTAGGGGGTTTTTTCCGATATCAGCCGTATGGGTACAACAGATGAAATGAAGATGTGTGCATCACTACCACTGGGGTCACTAGGAAATTTTTGTTTATATTCTGCTTGTCCAGTCGTCGAAACCCCACTTACAAATCAATGTTAACTTCTGAAAGCTTTCGGGTTTCTTGCTTCTTAAAACTTCTTGCTGAGCATCCAGTGTCTGTTACTATAATGCTGTCCTTCTGGAGGTAACATTCCTTCTTTACCACTTGAATTGTCTTATACGATGGAAATCTATCTTTATCATGCTCTCTTATAATATTGTATTGATGCCTAGTTAGCCGAGCTTCCACATACATGGCCAGAGCCTCTGTTCCTGTAAGTTTTCTTCTTTTAGGGACACTACGCGTATAAAGCTTGAACGCTGTTCTACACTTACTAGTTAGTCGTACGCGCCGGTGTTGTCTGAGTGACTTCCTTTACTACTTCTGATTCTGCAACTTTACCAGTAGATCGTAAACTCATGTGAGTGGCGTATGATAACTCTTCAGGTGAGAAAGTTTTCCTCAGTGATTCCATTTTCAGACGTTTCGTTCTTTCTGAAGACGCGCTGAAACTCGTTCGAGGTCGACCCACTTTTTCAGATGAAATTCTATAATTCGGAAAACCTATTGAAGCTCTTGTTTTTAGTGAGAAATCGGTCGTGCTGCCGGTTTGCTTTCAGCCATCTTTTCTTGAAATCCGAAATGAAAAATGATATTTTCTTGTGAAGTTCAGGTACACGGTCTTCTGGACACTTTGTATGCATTTCGACGAACTTTTTCAAGACATTCACTTGGTCCTCTAGTTGTAAGCAATCAGAATCTCTCATTTTATCAAATAATACTCTCCGAGTTATAAAGATATCCATGCAACCGGATCCTAAAAATAAAATTAAAAAATCTTGCTCGGTCACCATGCGATCAATGCTTGATCTCCGCGGGGTAGTAAATCCCGAAGACACTCGTTCATGACACGACTACTTACCAGACATACCGCAAGGCGAATTCTAAGCTCACGGCTGTTGATTGAACGTGTGGTGAAGTGGTTCAAACCAAGCGGTTGGTTCAAATGAGTTAATACTGCACTACACTATATTATTGGTAACATATTCGAGTTAAAGAGCTGCATTAGGTTAATGAATTAACGGTGGTTTACAATTAGTTGCTCCGAATGCACTGGGTACGATACATTACACTGGTATGTTTCGAGCGAAGTTGAAGGACTTACTACCTCAATGTGCTGGACTTGACAGAATACTCTGTGCTGGACGAGGCACTGTTCACTTGGTTATACACACACTGACTATCGTGCATTCCGTAGCGGCTTATATATCTTACATCTAATAGTAATTGCAAGGCGGTGGGGAATTAGACTTTCTGTGAAAGGTACGGGACTATAAGCGCATTACAGCTTATATTCGCCGAAATATATCATCAGGCTAATGGCTAGATTAACCCCTACATTAATGAGGTATTTAGATCGCGATGATATGATGGTAATAACCATTATTCAGAATTCCGACTATCGCTTGTCGGAACAAATATCATTAACACTAGATTTACGGACGGTTTCGACGTTCTGAAATATTTATTTTGGCGGATAACACAGTCACAAAAAAAAGTGGGGTATACATTTGATGCGATATATGTTATCCGTAGTAATTTTGAATTTTGTAAATATAACTTCATATTCGTAATCAGCGACCGAAAAAACCCCCCTATACCAAATTTGGCACGAATCCATCGATTTTCGAAAATCTTGTCCGCCATATTGGATTCACCATCTTGAATTTTTAAAATTCGACTTCACATTCGTGATCAGCGACCCATAAAACACTATTCCGAATTTGATTCAAGTCCATTAACTTTTTGAAAATCGTGGTCTCTGGCTGGTTTTTTTGGGATTAAAAAAAACAATTTGACGTGATAACCAAATTTTGACACCGGATTCGAGATTAGGAAGTAAAATTACTACGGATAACATATATCGCATCAAATGTATACCCCACTTTTTTTTTGTGTGTCTGTGCAATTATCCCGATATCTACGAAATTATAGTTCATGCTACTATATATTTATTGTACAGCGAAATATAATTTATGAAAAAATATTCCACAAATGTAATGTAGAACTCATAGGTTACTGGATAATCGAATTTGAACGGCACTCTGAATAAGTCACCCGTCACATTGACGGGATTCCGAAAACCTAGTGTTAAAAATGCTGCTATTCTCATGTTTGAATGAGCTTTTCTTCAAAAGGCGCAAATATGCGCAACATTTTCTTGTAGATTCTGCAAGTACAAGTTAAAAAGATTAATTAAGAGTCGAAATTAGAAACATGATCTGCCCTGATAACAACTAAAATCATAACTATATTTGCAAAGAACGACTTAGATCAATATATTTATTTCGATTATAATTACAATGTAGTGATTACTCCAAAACGAGTTTGGTTATGAAGAAATAAAAGACTAACCTGTGGGTAAGCCCTCCATGGTAAAAGCAGGTTTTCATATATTAACACTGCAGAGCACTATCAACACAAAGTAGAGACACATTTGCAGTCCGTTTCTGTAGCCGCGAAGACAACCAAATTTGAACAGGTCTGTACAAGTCGGCTGCGTTTTTTGAGCTCGGTGCGTGATGGAACCGGATGCCCCCACCATTCAAGTTTATTATCTAAGTATTATTTACTGTCTATTGTTCATTTCAATTTTGGAGTTTCTGCCAACAATTTGTACATTTGGCCCTACTGTGCGGCGGTAGCCGCCAGCGGTATCGTACTGCTTCAGTGCTTTTTAAATAGGGCCGGTTTCGTCAACGCTACTCTGAACGCCTGTATCTACCACCAGCGCGCTGGCGGCTACCGCCGGCCGCTACCGCCGACGGCTTCAGCGAAATCACACCTTAACGTCACTCGAATTCGATTCAACGACCGATAGTATACTACATCCGATTAGCGGACGACGCGCCGGAAGGCGATTGGTGGGGGACGGGGTTTTGGGTCGGTCGGTTGGTCGTCAACTTAAGAAAAGGGGGGAGGGAGGTGACGGCGCGTCGGCCGAGAGGCGATTGAGTTTTGGGTCGGTCGTTGACCCGAAAAACTCTTTTATACAATAGAGAATACACACTACACACACACACACACATGCGCGCGCGCGCGCAGACGCATTATTCTGCAACATTATAATTCATTTTAATAGATGTACGCGTTCCTGGGAAATTATAATACCCAAGTAAAACAGCTCTTTCTAGAAGTGTATTCGTATAATTATTTCTTATTTAAATTCAATGGAAATTAATACATCGCTGCGCCATTTAAAAGTCTTTGCTTATTCGAGCATATAATTTTAACTGAAGAATATTACAAAAAAAATAATTATTGTAAATCAGGCTTATGTCTATAAAATAAATTTATTATCAAGTAGAATAAAGTAATAAGTTGTAAAGTGCAATTTATAAAACTTCACGTATTTTGCACTAAATTTAACCAATTTCTACCACCGCTACCCGCTGAAGAGGTGGGAATTCTTATCTGTATTAGCCGAACTGAATTCTTATTGTCTTCTACTATCTGTTTGTACTGCGATGTAGCTGGTACGACTACCGTCTCTCCATCTTCGCTGTCGTTGTAGCTATATACTTCTTCAATCGGTTCCGAGTCTTCTGTCTTACATTCCATTACTTCAGACTCGGTGAAATTTATCTGCACAGATCGAAGAAATATAAATGTTAAGGTACATCGAGACATATATATTATATACACGTATATAATTCAAACTTTGATAACTCAAACTTCTATAAGCGGAAAATCTCTATGAGACTGAATATTTTTATTCCCTTGATTTCTGGAGGTCAAGGACACTTTATAAATCGAGAAATGAACATTCTATAACTCAAATCACTCGCAAACTCCCCAGATGCATTATTTTGCCTCTTCAACTCGAAGTCATGTGATCTTAGCCTCTACAACTTCAATTGATATTTGAGCCTGGCCTATAGAAAAATTTCAAAACTTGCACCCTGGGGTTCCACTTATAGTACGGGAGCCAGCGACAGATTTTGATGACAATTTAGCGCAAACTTGAAAACCCGTTTATTTCGTAATTTGTACCCCGGAAATGTGAATTTCACTTTTCTGGCTAGCCTTCAGCGGTGTAACGCTCCGCTAGAGGGCTTCAAAAACTGCAGAATAGAATCAAAAATGTTTGAATCGAGCAAAGCCAAACCTTTTTTAATTTGGTTATGTAGACCATAAATAGACATAAAAAACTTGTCTGGCATCATTCCGATGGTGCAAAAGCTTTCTGTTTGACCAACGAACACTGCAGAATAGAATCTAAAATGTCTGAGTCGAACAAACGTTAACCTTGTTTTATATGTTTATTTAGACTATAAATAATTTAAAACAAATTGTCTGGCATAATTCTGATGGTGAAAAAGTTGTCTGGCAAGCGATTAAAGTAGTGCGTGCGATGTCGGTCGGCCGCGCGCGCGCCATGGGACTGCACGCAAATCCTGGCTGTATGCTAAAAAATACTTCTGTTCGAAACAATTTTAAAACGTAAACTCTATGACGCAAACGATCGACACATTGATGACGTGTCAAAGGGAGAATGTCACATTTTAGCCAATTCGTGATTTCTGCATCATCTAGTTGAAAATTTTCGCATTCTATCAGCTGGCAAAGGATTACAGGTAAAAAAAGGTACAGCCAAGAGATACAGACGTTTACAATTTTAGCGTAACAGGCAAATAGAGGGAATGTGCGCGCGCAAATTTGCTGTCCTGTACATTTTTTTTTCTACATTCCCCCTTTTACCCTTGTACCCTTCATATATTATGTGTGTTTAAGAATAACTATTTTTATGAACTCCTCGCATTTGGGCCGTAGACCGGTATTAGGGAGAAATTCGACACTCCTTGGGACCCTTTGAGTCATAAATAATATTCGGGAAATGAGTCATAAATAATATTCGGGAAAGTTCATAATTGGCACAGGGTCCCGGGGCCGGAACAGGAACCAACAACTGGAGTTTCCTCGGGATTTACAACACTTAACCCTGCCTTCTGCATCTCCCTCGAAATTTCTTCGCATTGCGTATTGGCACTCCCACCCCCGGTTGCAAGAGAAAACTAAAAAAGTCGCACAAGCTCCTGGTCAAAGAACGACGAGTACGCAATTTTTAACTGGCGGATGCGGACTCGCCGGAGTCATCGCGCACCAAGTCTCGTTGTAGCCGGCATCGTGTGCGTTTTGTTGAGTTTTGAAATGTAATATTCATTAACTGGAAAGATGCCTAAACAAAGTTATTTTTGTGTATTTTGTGGCAAGAAAACAGCAGATAGATTTAAAATATTTTAGTGAGAAAACTTTGCAAACCTGTAAAACGATTCTCGTAGGCAGAAAAAAATTTAATATTCAGTATAGTGACGTCGTTTTGCCAGAGAATCTTAATGACAATTAAAAGTTTCATCAAAAGTGCTACAAAAATTTCACTGCTCTTGGAAAAAAATATCAGGATGAAAAGATAGCAACAGAAGCTGATGCATCCATATCTTTAGGGTAAGGTTTACATTATTTACATTCACCTTACCGGCATCGATCGTCACCCCGAATGTTCTTTATATTAGAACAATTCGACGCTCGCAAATAAGAACATCGTATCTTAATAATGACAGTTTCTCAGAAAGTAGGTTTAAAGTTAATAATATTTATGCCAAATGTCCATATTAATTAGATACGATTAACTTCTTTAAAAAATCCACATATTTGCAAAAATAGTTTAGAAATCATGGTTTTAATTGAAAGAGGAGAATGTCTTATACTGAAAAGTGATGTTAACTCATTTTGGCCAAAAATTGAGATAGGATGTTCTTATTTGCCAGCGTCAAATTGTTCTAGGTACTTTAGACAAATCAAAATATTATTGTACTCCAATTTTAATAATATATTTAAACGATTGCAGTGAGCTTCTCGACGATGTATCTAACAGAAGTAGTGAAAAACATGAAACAGGATACGCGCAAACAGCTTCCGCAAGTGTGCCGCTTAAAGACAACCAAACGTGAGTATCCAAACTTATTTGTTGATAATAGTAAAAAATTACTTCATATTCTGCAACTTTTCAATGTATAAAATTAAAAAATATATAGTTTAATTGTTAATTATATATAATAATAATTAGTTAAATATATATATATATATACATATAAACGTTTTTCAACCTAAAGCGATTGTAAAGTAATTATAGAGATATATATATATATATATATACATAATTATGATTCCTTTACCGGAATATCATTTTTCTTATAAGATTCAGCTCAGAAAATGTAATTTTATAATTCTTGTATGTGAACAACTTAAACAAACTTTTCACAAAATAATATTTCTTATTTGGACTTAATTTAAATTTCGGTTATCGCGTTTCGTCTATTTCTCTTGTATTATAAGCCAATTTTTGTAATGAAACATTTTTTACATATTTTTTTGTTCACTTCAATTGTAATTTAGATAAATCGATTTTTGTTAAATACGTTTTCATTGGATATATTTTCGAGACAAAATTTCTTGTTGATTTTATTATATTTTTGATAGGTAGAGTTTTCTTATAATTATTTGTGGGATCCTAAATAGTTTTTTACGGACATTATTATATTCTAATGTTTTCTGGAGTTGGCTTATATGTCTACTACTAATACAATTCAAAGTAGCTGATCTGAATGAGGAATCGCGGCACAAAATGTTAGAAATGATCAGAATTATTAATACAGATAGGTAACCTATTTGTATAAATATTAGAAGCATAATAAAATGCAATACATATAGTTTCTTAACGTAAGGTATTTATGTTTAGCGGTATTACTAGGTTTTGAAAACTTCTCTCTGTTCTCTCTCAAACAGTAGTGGTTTGAGAAAACAAAAATACCTCTCCGTCAACGACAAGATGCTGTACACCTTCCGGAATATTCTGATCAGCAGGAATGCTCAATACACTTTCCTCCTGGTATATTTGTTCGTCATCTTGCTGTATGATCACGTGGTCCTTTAACTCGGCTATATATAATTCTGTCTCTTCCAACTGAATAAAAAATAACAAGCAATTAATAAAAGAAACATTACAACCTTGTTGGTTGTATACGTATATATTTTCTGTATTTTCAAGAATAACTATGAAATTTAATATAGACGAATGAGTAATTAATTCGCATACGATTTTGATATTGTTAGTAAGTGTTACCTGCTCGGTTTCAGCTCCTTCCATTAATAACTCCACATCGCCCTCAGGAATGGTTAAGACTTGATTATCCTCCGTCGTCAGTCTTGGCTGATTAACAACTATTGTATCATTTAAGTGACCCTATATATTGAAACGTAAAGAGCGTTGAATTAATTAAATATATCGTAGATTACATTTCGATTTAATCAACAGAGAGACACCCTGGTGGAAAAAAAGTGTACAGTACTCACTCCATAATTCGCTCCTCGTTAATTCACAGCGCCCGAAGCACAAGAGAGGAAGCATTCCCCACTCTTGTTATGACGTACATATTGCGCGTAGAAATGCGCCAAAGGGGAATACGGGTTTATTACTTCTCTAGTGGACAGAGTGGGGGTATTCCATAATTCGTTTTTCGTAGAATTCAGAGCCCCGTCGGTACGGAATTATGGAGGGAGTACTGTACAACTTTTTACGCTGGAAACTACAATTAACTACGTCAAGTGGCAGTTTTAGTTTGGCGTATATACAAGGTGGTCAAACCAAAACGGACGAATTTTAAAATGCTGTCAAAATTTTAATTTTGATCGCACAGGGTTGAAAATAAACTAAATGTGTAGAGAAACTCAGGAAATTTTATTGCCAAAAGGAAAAAGTCGAAAATATATTAAGTTTTAAAAATAATGTCATTTAACCCTTAAATGCACAATATTTTGTTTACAGTTTCTATTCATCAAACATTACTAAAAAAGAGTGTATATTAAGGGAAAAATAAGAAAAAAATCACATCTTTGTGGAAATATTTTTTATTACAAAATTATCATATGTTGCTAAATGGCTACAGTGCGCATGATATTCTTCTAGATAGACTGTATATATGTAATAATACGGATGGTATTATGGTACATTATTGATATACACACCTTAGTGTATGATATGGTAATAATTTTCGTTGTACGAATTCTAATGAAAACAGCGCGAATCAGTATTTTGATTATCACACTGTGAGCACATGTGCATGGACGCCAATGGACGCGTATTATTTGCGGTTAGAAAATCTACGACGCTACATGAATAGCGCTCACCGTATACAAATACATGTGAGCGGTTTGTTGCCTTTTGTCTACAATGCATAACAAGCATCCAAACGTTCCTGCAGTGAATTTAGAGCCAGAAAATATAATATATGTGTTGTCAAATGGCAACACGATGCATTTAAGAGTTAAATGGCGACCCTCTCGGTTGCAATGCATTCTTCCAGGCGGTCGTTAAAGTTTGTCATTACTCTTTGCACCATATCGTCTGGAATAGCCGCGATTTCATTTCTGATGGACTCCTTTAATTCTTGGATGGTTCTTAGTTTGTTGACATACATACACTTTAGACTTCAAGTAGCCCCTAAGAAAAAAGTCACAGGGGGTCAAGTCTGGGGAATGTGGAAGCCATGGAACATCAACATTTCGGGAAATCACGCATCGAGAGAAAGCCGCTCTTACAAAATCCATAGAAATCCTTGCCGTGTGAGCTGTAGCTTCGTCTTGTTGAAACCAGATGCGGCCAACGTCAATGTCATTTTCTTCAAGATGAGGGATTAAAAATTCTTGAAGCATACCGCGGTACCGGACGGAGTTGACCGTCACTGCCTGCTATCTCTCATTTTCGAAAAAGTAGTGCCCTATTATTCTGAGTTTAAAAATTGCACATCACACAGTCACCTTTTGGCTGTGTAGAGGCCGCTGATGTAATTCTCGCGGGTTGTCAGGTACCCAATAACGACAATTTGTTTGTTGACAAAACCGTCCAAGCTAAAATGAGCATCTGACAATGGGTGATATGAATAAAGCGGAGCATGTACTTCATGCTCAAAATTCCGTAGTAAATACTCCAATCTGTATGAATAAGAATTAAGAGTAAATGCTCACCATGGGTAGGTGGGTAGGTACTCTTATGTATAATTTCAAGTGAGTATAAACTCAATTTTCTTATGAATGAGAATGAGTTTATGCTCAAACAGTCTGGAGTTTCTACTCCACATAAGTGGAGTCTCCTCGGAGGGAGACTCAGTTTTAGTTTGATAGCGAAAAAGTGATGGCTAAGTTCGAACAGCTCGCAAATAAAGTGCATTGTTTTGCTTTTTCGTAAAATAATGTAATTTATTAATCCCATTGAACCCATTATACAAGATTAATTTGGTGCGTAGTCCGTCGCGCAAAGACGGAACAATCCTATATATATTTATATTTATATATAAAATTAATTAATTTTAATAATTTATTATTAAATATATATTATTTAATTATTATTATATTTATAAATATCTAATTATATTAAAAATAATTAATTAAATTAATCATTATTACAAAATAATAATTTAATAATTATTAAACAAGTTAATAACCGTTTATTTTTTAATGTTTAAAACATTTAAATAAAAACATTTTTAAAAAATTAAATAAACGTAATTTTTTACTGCAGAGGATAATTTGAGTTTAAAAATAAAATAATTTAAAAGTAAAATTGCTTTTACCTTTTGTATTAGGGTTTATTAAAAAAAATAAATAATAATTTATAATCTCGAAAAAAAAGTTAATAAATTATAAATTTACTTAAATGTTAAATTATTTTTTAAAATAATTTATTAGGTATGAAATATAAAACGATATTTTCCTATCCAGTTTTTTAGAAATAAATTTAATTTATATAAATAAAATTTTTAGTTAAAATTTGTTGTAAATTGAGCTTTATTTACGATATTGTAATCTATTCGTTTTTCAATCTTCGCGCCATTGCATTCATGCGCCATCTCAGTTAGCTTCATGTATTAACATATCCCAACCGTTCTCTTATGTACAATCTAATATACCTCGTTACCGCGTTCCTAGACGCGTGCCTCATGTTCGTATTCTTTCTTCCACACAGTTAGTAATTAAAATCATTTCACTCAAACAATAAAATCACCCGAGTGTTCCTTATCCTCCTGTTCGTCGGCTTAGGTAAGAATCACAACAGGTTATGGGCCCAGGACTCGTACGGACGGGTGATTAAGTCAAAGTGAGGTTAAGTGCATTCGCGGATTCACGGCATTCGGCAAATTCGAAATAAATTCCGTTTATCGAATCGAACCGTTGGGAAAAGACAATTACGACAGCTGGAAGATACAAGTAGAAGCCCTGCTCATTGAGAGCGATCTACGGGAGAGAATACGTGGATGGCGCGATATTGCGGCCAGCGTCGACGGATGGAAATGCAGCGGAGATCGCCGCGTGGGACAAAGCAGATCAAAAGACAAGATCGAAATTGATTCTGGCGATCAGTCCATCCGAATTAAGGCAAGTAAAGTCATGTGCCACTTCGCGCGAATTATGGAAGAAACTAGAGAGCATACATCAATCTAAAGGCCCTGCGAAGAAGGCTCACTTGCTCAAACGATTAACACTCATGAAAATGAGCGAGACAGACGATATCCGCGATCACCTTAACAGATTTGCCGACATCGTCGACAAGCTCAAGGAAATGGACGTACAATTTGATCCGGATCAACTAAGTATCATGCTCCTTTGCAGCCTACCTGATAAATTCGAAGTTTTCAGGTGTGCGATCAAAACACGCAACAAACTACCAGACCTCGAAACGCTAAAGATCAAGATTCTGGAGGAAAGCGATGCACACGAGGAGGCGAGCGGATACACGTCGGACGCGATGGTCGCTCGAGGAAAGTTTCGAAGAAGCACAAATAAAATTACTCCGAAGTCCGAGACGCAGGATGATGAACCGGAGGATTCAAAACCAAGCTTCAACTACAGATGTTTTCGCTGTCATAAAATCGGGCATCGAGTAGCGAATTGCAGGAAAAAGCCTTCGCAAAGCACCATGAATGCCGAGGAAATCGAGGAAGTCAGCCTGAAAGTTACCGAAAGAATCGATAGGCCAAGATCGATACTTCAAATGCAGGAAATCGAAGACACTACAGAATGGTGCCTCGATAGCGGTTGCACGTCGCATATGTGCAACGATCAACGTAAATTGCTGAACTTGGAGAGAGCTGAACACCAAAACGTAAAAATGGCGAGCGACGCATCAATGAAAATCCAGGGCAAAGGCACCGTGAAATTACCCACATCGAATGGAGCAAAAGATACGGCGGTAATTTTAAAAGACGTTTTGTACGTGCCTGATCTGCGAACAAATTTAATTTCCGTTACGAAGATTGCATCAAAAGGATATCAAGCGATATTCGACCGAGATGTAGCTTCGATCATAGATAACAAGGGAGAAATTAAATTAATCGCCAAGCGACGCGATGGATTATATTACATCAGGCAGATGGATCAGTTCGCAGCGAAGGCTGAGGTCGAAATCAAATCGCCGAACATAACGAAGTGGCACCAAAGATTCGGACATCTCAACGAGGAAAGTCTTCGAGAACTCGCACGTCAAGAAGCCGCAGTTGGGATCAAAATAGCGAGCAACGAGAAATTAGGCCCGTGCAAAGTTTGCTTAAAAGGCAAACTCACCCAAACGCCATTCTGCAAGAAATCGACAAGAAGCTCCGGGAAATTGGACATAATACACATGGATTTATGTGGCCCGATGCGTGTTGAATCATTAGGTGGTGCACGATACTTCGTAGTGTTCATAGACGACAGCACGCGATGGTGCGAGGTGAGAACCCTGAAAAGGAAAAGTGAACTTTTGAGTGCTTTTCAGGAAGTAAAACGCCTCATGGAAAATCAAACCGACAAAAGGATCAAGTGTGTGCAATCGGATAATGGTAAAGAATTTTGCAACAGTGAATTTGACCGATACCTAAAGGAGTGTGGAATAACGAGGAGACTCACCGTCCCCTACACACCGGCGCAGAACGGTGTCGCTGAAAGGAAAAATCGCACGTTTTAGTGGAAATGGCTCGATGTCTATTAATACAATCTGGATTGCCACCCGTCTTTTGGGCCGAAGCCGTTGCTACTGCGAATTACCTGAGGAATAGATGTCCATCGAGATCTCTAAATGGAAGAACAGCGTTCGAGAAATGGTACGGCAAGCATCCTGGCGTTCTTCATCTTAGAATATTCGGAAGCAAGGTGTTCGTCTTGGACAAAAAACCCGGGAAAGGTAAATTTGAACCACGTTCAAGAGAGGGTATATTCGTGGGTTATTCTTCACAGTGTAAGGCATACAGAGTTTGGATGCCCGAGAAACGAAAAATTGAGGTATCTCGTGACGTTAAATTTTTGTTAGAATTCTCAGAAAATGAGAGGTTTGAGGAATTCTTCGACGAGAGTACCGAAAGTCGACCGAACACGCACTTTGATGCACCAAATGAAATTTCACATGAGGAAGTGAATTTCGAAGTCAACAACGAACCGTTCCAAGTCCAAAGCAACGATCTCGAGGGAGATCCGGATGTTGTGGAAGCTGAAGAAGGCGAGAACGATCCTCGTGACGATCAAAATCAAGAACCGATTCCAGAGCTTAGAAGAAGACCCGGCAGACCCCGTATCGACAGGACGGGCCAGAGAGGACGACCACGAAAAATCTATCACATGGCAAATCTCGAAGCAAATCGAGAAGACGATGAAGAGCATCATATGGACGTCGAACCATGGGCAAATCTAGCCGAAATTCCCGTTCGAGATGCTTTGTCAGGGCCCGAGGCTGCAAGCTGGAAACAGGCCATCAAGGAAGAGTTCAAAGCGCTCATAAAGAATGAGACTTGGGAGATAGTCAATCGTCCATCCGGCAAAAACGTTATCGGGTGCAAATTTGTCTTGCGAAACAAAATGAAAACCGATGGTACCCTGGAAAGAAGAAGAGCGAGACTGGTAGCGCGAGGTTTTGCTCAACGTTATGGCATCGAATTCACGGAAACTTACGCACCCGTAGCTCGGCTGAGCTCGATCCGAATTCTAACCGCACTTTCCGTGTCGATGGGTCTGGAGATGCACCAACTGGACGTATCAACGGCGTACTTAAATGGCGAAATCGAAGACCAGGTATACATGGAGTTACCGGAATTATCGGAGGAAATCCTAAAGGAAATAATTTCCGAGAACGAGGAACCAGAGGAAAGTCGACTACGTTCGGGAGCCCAAGACATGTTGCACGAAGTTCGTAAGGGAAACAAGGTATGTCTCCTCAAAAAGGCAATCTACGGGTTGCGACAATCGGGTAGACAATGGAATCTGAGATTCGACAAAGAGATCTGCAAGTCGGGCCTAATTCGTGCAAATGCGGATCCTTGTGTGTATTACGACCAAAGGAACGGGGAGTTGACCTTGGTAACCATATACGTAGATGACATCATAATCGCGTCGAAAAACCGAACCACATCGACGAACTAAAAGGAAAGCTGATGTCGGCGTTCGAGATGAAGGACTTCGGAAGAATTCGGCAGTGTCTGGGTATCGAGTTCATCGAGACCAACGAAGGTATCACACTATCTCAAGGTCGCAACGTTCAGGAGGTGCTAAAACGATTCGGAATGGAAGACGCGAAGCCAGTTGCTACTCCTTGCGATCTATCAACGAAGCTCACAAAAATAACGACTACAAACGGAGTGAGCACGAAAAATTACCCATATCAGGAACTTATCGGATCGCTGATGTACTTAGCCGTGTGTACGAGGCCAGACATATCTTTCGCAGTCAGTTCGTTAATTCAATTTAACAATTGCTATGGTCACGAGCATTGGGTTGCAGCGAAAAGAGTCCTGCGTTATTTGAAAGGAAACCCGAACATTGGCATCCACTTCTCCAAGGGAAATCTTAATCTTCAAGGTTTCGCAGACACTGACTGGGGATCGTGTTTGGAGGATCGCCGTTCTTATTCTGGTTTCGCATTCACATTGGCCAATGGACCAATCTGTTGGAATCGAAGAAACAGCGGACACAGTAGTGCTGTCGTCAACCGAAGCCGAATATATGGCTCTAACGGAAGCTGCAAAAGAGGCCATACACGTGCAAAGATTCCTGACAGAGGTCGGAGTTCGAAAGATGGATCCAGGGCCGATCTTCAACGACAATCAAGGCGCACTAAAACTGGCCAAAAATCCGGTATTCCACTCACGCACAAAGCACATCGACATACGCCATCACTTTGTGCGTGAAGCTGTTCGGAATGGACACATCGAGATCCAGCATTTGTCGACCGAGGAGATGCCCGCTAATGTGCTTACTAAGGGATTGCCACGTCCAAAACATGAGACATGTTTGAGGTTATTAAATGTAAATTCTACTCGATGTAACATTGTAAAACGTTCAGATTAAGGGAAGGTGTTGTAAATTGAGCTTTATTTACGATATTGTAATCTATTCGTTTTTCAATTTTCGCGCCATTGCATTCATACGCCATCTCAGTTAGCTTCATGTATTAACATATCCCAACCGTTCTCTTATATACAATCTAATATACTTCGTTACCGCATTCCTGGACGCGTGCCTCATGTTCGTATTCTTTCTTCCACAAAAAGTTAGTAATTAAAATCATTTAACTCAACAATAAAATCACCCGAGTGTTCCTTATCCTCCTGTTCGTCGGCTCAGGTAAGAATCACAACAAAATTGAATAAATTTTAAAATGATTTATGTACAAATTTTTAGAGATAAGCTTAAAAATTAAAAATTATAATTAAAATTAAATTTTTTAAAATATATATATTTTAAATGTGTAATAGATTTAATAATTAATTATTTTAATAATATTGTAATAATGTATTATTATTATTTACAAATTAATTAAATTTGATCCTTTTCGCTATCACTCATGATCAAACGTACATAATAATTATGACTGCACACACAACTGCGTGAAAACGTTCTCCGAGTAATTTGACAAGGATACCCAAAAACAATTTTTTTTACATTGATTTACAATATAATTAGACCGTTTATAACGTTTTATACATTTATTTTGAGATAGAGCTTTCTCGCAATGCAAAGAACATGGCGCCATCGCATACGCAACGTCGCTGGCATTTTTCGCAAGTGCAGCGAACGACAATATATCGTCGTCCGGCACTAAAAGGGTTAAGAGGCCGACACACCCTGTCTGGAAATGTAAAGATATATTTTCAACATGGTGCATAAGAACCTTTTGTATTTTCGCCACCACACTTAAAAAACATAAATCTATTGCCCTATTGAAAAAAAAAAGAAAATAATAAATTTCTGAATTTTCCGATTGATTACAACCAAGAAATTTTTTTTGTTTTCTATAGGGCCCTAGATTTATGTTTTTTAAGTGTGGTGGCGAAAATACAAAAGGTCCTTATGCACCACGTTGAAAATATATCTTTACACTAGCTGACCCGGCAAACGTTGTTCTGCCATATAAATTATTTCTATTGAATATTTTGGTTGTTAAATAAAAAATGAAGAATGTATTATGGGTTATGAGGGTGAAAATTTGGGGTTATAGGTATTTTTTTTATTCCAAATCAAAAAGAAAAGAAAAAATTTTTTTCAAAAAAATAAAAAAAATTTTGAATAGGAACACCCTAATCACCTAGCGGTATGAAATATACTTTACGACCTATTCTCATACCTACCAAATAAACAAAAAATTTCATAAAAATCGGTCGAGCCGTTTCGTAGGAGTGCGACCACAAACACCGAGACACGAGATTTTTATATATATAGATAGATAGATAGATAGATTTCCAGACGGGGTATGTCGGCCTCTTAAATCTGTCGACGCGGCGATATGACTGAGACGCCCGTGCAGCGCGCAGCTAGTAAATAGGAATCTGCTCCCTTTACATAGGAGCATCTACTCTCCTAGCTGCGATATATTTTATTCATATGAATTGAAGTATAAACTCCTACTTTTTATGCTCATGCTCATGAGTCAACTTTATTCATATCACCCAATATCATAACTGCATCTTCATCCTCTAAAATTTCCAACATGCGCAAACTGAATTGCTCACGCTGACGGTAGTCAGTCGGAAGGAGCTTTTGAACCACCATTATTTTGTAAGGATGGAATTTTAGATGTTTGTTCAAAATGTTCATTAAACTTCCGCGAGGAATTCGGAGTGCTTGAACACGGCGTCTGGTTGACCGGGTTGGACTCTGAATAACAGACGTTCTTACGCGATCAACGTTCTCTGGTGTGGCTACCATTCGACCACCTCTTTTCTTCTTTATCTTCTCATTACCGTTTGTGCGAAAATCATTCACCTATCTCAGTATTGTGTTACGTGAAAGAAGCACATCACGTGGCGCGAGGTTGAACCGACGACAGAACGCACGCCGAGTAGCCACGATAGACTCGCCATTGCGAATAAATTCCTCAGCGGCAAACACGCGATGCTCCACGTTCCAGTTCTCCATTGCAACTAATCTTCCCGATGTGAGCTACGAGTTGAGGTAGTCTGCGACCTTGTGCGATCACACAGCTCCACGTACTATCCATTACAAAAACGTCCGTTTTGGTTTGACCACACTGTAGTTATAGAAGACATTTGAAAGTTTCTATGAAATACTACATCCTTGGACAACTCCCAGCAAACACAGTTGGAGTCGGTTTGTTTCATTCAAATCTTTCATTTTCTACAAATCTGTCACAAGAAAAACGCATCTGTTGCGTCTTTTTTGTAATGAAATAATATAATCAGATGAATTGCACCTGTTTTGTAACGTAGGATATGAAATTTAATCGATTTTATTTAACCCTTAGATGCACGCGTGAAAAATTTCACTCCTGTGCATACCTAATGGTCTCGCAGATCCCAACACAAATTATGAGTATAATATAAATTATGTTTTGGTTATAAAGTGTATTTGGTTATCTTTTCAGAGAAAAAAAAATTTTTAATATTATATATGCTTTTTCGTATTGCAGTAAATATATTTATCATCGGAAATTTAAAATAAACCTAAATCAATCGACCATCAATTATAAGTAAATCTTTAGTTTATAAAATCACAAGGTTTGTGGTTAGCCATGCGGCCTGAGGTGTTCATTTTATTGCAGGTTCATCATTGATTTCTGTAAGGAATATCCACGAGTTCATCAAGTCATGACATTCTCAGCGTCCGCAAAACACCGTTATTTATTACCTCACTATAGCAATATACTATAACTGAAGGACATAAATAAAACAATAAAAGAAAAGCTAAAATAATTGGGTCCCCCAACGTAAGGGGGTCGAATCCAACATTAATTTTTTTTCTCGTGCTTGTAATAAATAGCACATTTACGGACGTATAAATTTACAAAATTAATATAAGTGATCAGGCTTTTATTAGAGTGAAAAGAATTTCTATATAGAAAGAGAATCTGTGGTTGTGAATCAGATTCAATTCTTTTGTTGGCAAAAAGGCCGGACTTATCCCGAGTCGAAATTTTGCCCCTATTTTGATGGCCAGAGCGACTTTTCAAACCTATTTTGATGTTATATGATCGTCGAACTCCTATTTTGACGCTTTTTGAACCAATCTGTAAAATTTGCTCCTGCCTTGATGCCCAGAGCCCCTTCACTGGGTAGAAGTTATGACATTGAAAATAGCGTTTCCTCGCGAGTCGAAATTTTGCCCCTACTTTGATGGCCACAGCAGCTTCAGTGGGTAGAAGACATGACATTAAAAATAGGGCCTCGTCGCGAATTAAAATTTTGCTTCTATCTTGATGACCAGAGCCCCTTTACTGTGCCAGAGTTTCGGACTTAGAATATTTTCAACATGACGAACGGGACTTAGAAAAAGTTCAGTCTCCTGCATATAGGCTTGAAAATTTATTTCTGAATAAATGGACAAAAATTGTAATTTGTTCAATTATTATATCAATAAATTATTTGATTTTGTATCTCCAGAGTATGTTGAGCAAGTTATAAACTATACTATAAAAAGCACACATTATTTATAGTAAATCAAAGATAACCAATTAACCCCTCAAGTACGGGGTCTATCCGTGGGATAGACCCTCTTACCTGTCCCACCGGCCGAGGTCTATCCCACGGATAGACCCTTTCCGTAAATAATAAAAAATCATTTTCTCTGGTATTAATAAAGATATCAAAATTCTGCAAATTGATTTAGAAACTAGGTGAAATTCTTTTAATGATATAAGAAGAAAAATATCTTGTTATGCATTTATAATATATATTTTTTTCGTCAATAGATATTAGAAATCGAAATTGCATATCTAATTTATTTAACGCTCTCGTTTATCGAGAAAATATTCGTTAAAAATTCTAAAATTTTTACCACAATTACTTTGAAGGTTCCTCTATCAAACAGCGTAATTGAAATTTCGATTAAATAAATATTTTTTTTGTTATAAATACATTTCGTGCGATAGGCTATCTCGAGTATTAAGTGGTCGGTGGGTTTGAAATTAGGCTTACAAAGGACCCCGCACAATCCTTATGGGAAGTGGCTCCCGGTGGATTTGGCTGGATTTCACATATATTGTAGATCTTGGTGTTCTGATCAAAAGTTATCATTGCCGCAACAACGAAAAATGGACAGTTTTTGAGTTTCGGGACCTTAAAGTTCATACTTTTCGCTTTCCGTCATACGGTCTACTTTGTACGGCAGGGAGGCGGGGAGAGGTGGGGATACCGGGACGGCTATTCTATAACTGAGTGAAAGCCTGTTCCCGTGAGAAGTGGGCGAAGTTCACCGCAAAAGTAATAGTCCAGTAAAATTTCCGTTTAAATCGAAAATTGAGACATACGGGCGAAAACTTGGGAAAAGGTGTGTTTTGTGATGTTATTAATCGAGAGAACATATTAAAAGAAAAATCACCAACCGGGTACGGCTGTAAAAAATTATTTATTGTTGAAAAAATCGATTCTTCGCTAATATTTTGAAAACTACGTGACATATTGAAAAATAGTTCAGACAAAAGTTGTAGATAATAAAATTATCTACAAAAAAGCTGTTACACTTTTTACCCTATCTTCAACATCTAAGAAGCTAGGCCCTCCAGATGAGTTGAAATGTTCAAATATTCATAACAAATCCAAAAATTAAGATTTTTGCAATTTTTTTTTTGTAACCCGTTTAGAAAAATCTCATCATTTTTCCTAGCGAAACCAAATTTTGATTTTCATTGTTGTTTACACATGATTGATTTTTAAAGTTTTAAATGCTTGAATTTACATAGAAATTTGCAATTAAAAATTGTTTTAATTATACCATCGTTTATTTTGGATTATTTCTGAAGAAAAAGATAAATAGCAATTCAACGTATCTTTCCTGGTTTGCAAGATATGCTAAATTGAAAAGGAAGGAGATTTATGCGATGATCACCACTGACTACGCAAACTGTGGCAAACATATATAAGGTTCGTTCCAACAAGCATTTTAGGACAGTTCTAGAACCGTCCTGGAACTAGTTAAGAATTATTTAATGCGCATGCGCCAGTCAGATGCGTTCTAGAACTGAATCCATGGGATGTGTTGGAACGGTTGGAACACAGGATCGCACACAGCACAGGGAGGCTTGTCCACCCTTTGTATACATTTTGCGGAAAATCACGGGTTATCCTAAGCGGATGTGTGAGCTCAACTAATTGTTGAAACGTAAGTCTTTCTTTTAATTGCTATTTTTTAAATAGACACCATTTAGAAGTTACGGATAATCCCCTTCGCGCTGCTCTAACCTACAAACGTCCCGGAATGCAACTGTAAACATTCTTGACTCGTGTTTTACATTTTCAGTTTATTGGCGTAAATGATTGAAGGGGTCGCATTCTCGTGTCCACCTGTATTATACATTTTCTGGATCTGGTTTGTGTTTATCATCATGTGTTTAGATCATGCCAAAGGGATTCAGGGATACTGCAAAAGACGCGAAGTGAGCTATTGGAGTATGCTTGATATCTAATTTTAATTGTGTAAAGTATTCCAATACTCTTCTGTTTCCAGATTCAAATTGCTAATCTGACCTTATGTGGTGCTTCAAAAGGAACATCAATGCTTAACACATTCGCTGCGGACCGCGCACACAGCTCCTGCTTTAAAATACATACACCCTCACGGGGGAACCGCATGATCCGCAGCGAACGTGTAAAGGAATCTCTTTTAGAACTCGACAGTCCTATAATATACGCTCACAATGATCTTCTACTGGTAAATGTATTGTACAATGAAAAAGAAACGTGCGTTACGCTACGTGCGTAGCGTTACTTTCATTGACTACGAGTACACTGCTTTTAACTGAGGCTTTTGATATATCCAATCATTTTATTGAATTTGCTGGTAATCAAATTATCCATTTACCACGAACTAATCATTTTTATAGCATAGAAGTAATACAAAATCTCTTATTTCTTTTTTCAGGTATAGATAATCCTGACTTTTCTCTGTATCCGGAGGAAACATTGCAAAGGGCTTGGTTTAGAATATATCTTCGTATGTACAATGAAGCCACAGATGTATCCGAAGATACTGTTACTAAACTTTATGCCAAGGTTTAAGTTTCCCCCTTTATCTCATTTCTTCTGGGGTTGCTGGGCGCTTATACAGAGTGAACATTCAAATATCGACTTTTTGATTTTCTGGAGTAAGTTTATTTAATTATTATTAGATTGTAATCAGGATATTTTCATTGTATAATATTCATATTTCATTTGATGATAATCGTTTTGATAATGGGTACGCTTCTTTCAGATTTAACGAACACTTCAAAATGAAGGACGAATGCCTGAACATGAAGTATAAAATTTACGCCAAGACGAAATCATTCCATACAATGAAGAATTTTAATCATTCCCAACGACGTATTCTGTATGATACTATTTAATTTTACCAGCTTGTTAACTGGATTTCTCAAGGAAATTATCTCCTTTTATTCAGATTCATCATAACAGCAATTGAAAAAAATTGCGAGTGAAAATACTATGATATAATAGCTCAAATCGTACAGTATTTTATATAAACAATAGGATAATATACACATAATAGAATCATGTACATATTATGTTACCGAATAAAAAAATATTTTCTGTTATCCATCATGTTTTTCCCGCAATTAAAAAAAATTTTTTTTTGACCTTTTTTAACGTTATCATCGGAATTAATAGTTCAGTTTTTTCTCCGTACTAGTAAACCTTTGCTAGTAAACGATATTTGATAGAGCAAGTTTAGCATATTTTAAAATATCCTTCAATGCCTCCGAATAGAAATGAATCGGTGAGTCCAAGAACAGTACAAGTCCAAAAAATGGCGTTTCGACTTAAGATAGCCAAAATGTTTAAAATTCTAAGCTCCATATATTGTCAAGAACCGATTCCTATCAGTTATAAGAAGATCGTTGATGTTAAAAAAGTCATGAAGTATATTAACGATGAAACACTGGAGTTTTACTATCATATAACTTCTTGGAAGCAAAGTTATGCAGATGAAGATCCTGATAACTAAGTCGACAATATAATGATTCTTTAATTAACATTTTTGTTAAATTTACTTAATGAAATATCTTTCACATATTTAGCATCCTTCAATACAGTTTTCAAGAGCTTATCATACACAAAAATTCAAAAAAGCAGAAAAAGAAAGATGAGTCCAAAAAGAGTACAAGTGCATACATTGTTTCCTTTTATAACTTGGAGGGGAGTGATTTTTCGGATTTTTTATTTTCAATTATAATTTACCTAAAAAGTTATCAGAACTTTTATATCATGGCCATTAACTCATTGTGAAGTTATTATGTTTTTTCATTTTTTCTCGAAACTATCTTTATGCATTTGTACTGTTCTTGGACTCACCGATTCAAATAGAGCGCGTCTCGCGCCTTACTACGCGTGGGCTAGAAAATCGTCCCAACTCAGAACTAGGGACTGGAATTACCGTTCTAGAACCATTTTGTTACAGTTCGCAGTTTAGTTGGAACGCTCTTTGGAATCGTTCCAGAACCAGTTCTGTGTTTGTTGGAACGGCTAAGTCAGACTGCGCACACTCCGCCGAGTTCAGAACCAGTTCTCATGTTAGTTGGAACGAACCTATCGTGTCGCACCGCTCTCACTCACGTCGCCCTGACGTTTGTGTGCGCGCGCTGCTGCAGTTGTCTGCGAGTGTCAGTGAGACTGAGGGATGCTCTCGGCCTTCCGGACCTTGCAGGGGTTTCGTAGCATCCCGACCATGAATACCTCGCCAACCTAGTAGCCCAGGCAGTATGCATTATCTTATTTCCATTAGCGTATTTCCAGCGCCTCCTAGATAAACGTTTCTACTTTTGGTTGATCGACGAAATTGATTCAATTTCATTGAACAGTGCTTTGAGAAACAAATTTTTGAAAATCGTGTCGCGCGCGTTCCAGGTGTCTGGAATTGGCGTACATTATATCACCAATGCTTCGATAGCGCAACGGTCAAGTTGCCGGGCTGGAAGTCTCGATGTCGTGGGTTCAAATCTTGTTTTTTTCTCTTTTTCTTTATTAACTCTTTTTTGATGTGAAACATCTTATGCCGCGCTTCGGGGGTGAGACCGGCTGCTCGTGAAACGTCGCTGGAGTGGCTAAATACGCTAAGGCCAGGCGAACGTTGAACATTTATTCTATATATAGATATAGAGGCAACGGTCACCCTGCGTCTCCTCACTGAACTGCGTCCCAACGTTCGCCTGGCCTAATTCGGGACGCATCGGCTCTCTCCGCCACGACTCGATGGTCCCCTTTCACCGAACTCAGCCCCCTGCAACTCACACGTATTCCCATTAGATATCTGTGAGCACGCTTTGTCGCCAGTCGTACTAATCCGCTACGTGGCGCCCTATCGCTGGCCCTGTGTTGGCTGCTGCTGGCTGCTGGCTGTTGGCTGCGCTGGCTCATATAAAATTCGTTCGAACATTTACTGGACTATTTCTATTACTTCATAAAATTTCTTATCCCTACATATTTATTACAAAATGGAATAATGCTTCATTGCACTCAAGCCCCTTCATTCACACCTCATTCGCCCGCTTTCAGCCGGGCCTGCCGGACCAGCGACACTGCGCCACCACGCGGTTGGCGACAACGGTTTGGCCATGCGAAACGCAGAGTTGCAGAGGGCTGACCGAGCCCTAGCTCAACCACTTACTACTACACGCTCACTGTATCGGTGTCCGAAGCAGTATTTACCCTCATTAATGAAAGAATGAGGATTGATTGATCATGGGTTAGCACGTTTAAAAATAACATTTAAATACCGTTTGTATAGGAAAATTGTTAGATGTGAAACATCGAAATTCTTCTTTGTAGAAAGTATGCGATAGGAAGGATGGACCACGCATCCGTTGAAAGAATACGTGCGCCAGTGCGCATTTGTATTTATGACTGTGATACCATTAAACGGTACGAACCGTTGTGTCGAATTCCGTTTATCGCGAGACGGAACAGCGACTGATGGCAGAGTTAAGAGAGAGTAAACTAAATGCGCTTTTTGAATTAGACACAACAGTTTGTACCGTTTAATAGTATCACAATTATAAATACAAATGCGCACTGGCGAACGTGTTCTTTCGTTTTCAGCTAGATTTACTCAAGTGGACACAGCATTGAGAACAATCTAGCGAGAGTTAGTCTAGAATCTCGGTTGAGAAAAATAAATCTAGCTAGATTGTGCAGTGGATACACGATAAAAATTTACTGCCAGAGAAATTTCAGTCTATTTGACCGGCTAAGGGCCGGTTTTACCAACCTGGTATAAACGCTGTATAGCGCTATACTGAGAATAACCAGCAATAAGCCTTATGGTTATTCTCAGTATAGCGCTATACCGCGTTTATACCTGTTGGTAAAACCGGCCCTAAATAGATAGTAACTCAGTCTAGCGAGAGTGATAGGCGCCGGGTCGCAAGCGAAGGGCCTCGACCGCGTGGTCAGATTTCAGGAGCCTCGCGGGAGGCAACAGAAACCCTCTGCCTTTTATGCTCTCCTCGGACAAAGTGCAGACTCGCAATAAATTCGACTATTGCGGTGCACGTGTACTTCTTCGGGGATAGCACCAACCGAACGGCGCTGAATCTGCGTACTCTCCCGGCGCCATTTTCATGCTCCAGCTCGGTGGTTTCGAAGAATTTCCTTCTCCCACCATGCATAGAAAAACAAAGTCGAAGCATACCCCTGCCCCGCTAGCCGCTTTTACAATCACTTACTGTTCGCAATTCTCTGTGTAAAGACCAACTCCTGCTCGAGACTCAATAGACATTTTTGTATATATTTTGATGCAAATTAATTGCAATCTCAAACTTTGTTTATATTGATTTCCACTTCCTTCATTTTTGTATATATTTTGATGCAAATTTTTGTGTACATTTTGATGCAAATTAAAGAATCATTTTATTTATTGCAATCTCAATCTTTGTTTACATTGATTTCCACTTCCTTCAACACACCAACCTTCCTATCGCATAGTTTCAAGAAAGAAGAATTTCGATGTTTCACATCTAACAATTTTTCTATAAAAACTGTTACGATATTTTAATTGAATCTCAATTATCAATTTTATAATTTATCTCCTGATCGATTGTTTTAATCTATATGAATGTAGTTATCGTCTGAACTAGTTTTAATAAAATATCGCACAACGAGGAGTTGAAACTTTGCCCTACTTGCAGTACGGCTGCTACTTCAGCTGATAACTCATGAGGTTCTCCATTATCAACATATCGCATCGCGTCGTTATCGCACCGCGTTCGAGTGTGCCGGGCACTGGTAAACAAATCCCGCTGTCATTGTAATGGCGATGGAGAGACAATCAAAAAAAAAGAACGAAGAGACCAGGAGCCGTAGGATAATAAAGCGATGATAGAATCGAAGGAAGTCGGCGCGGAAACGTAAATGCGGCGTCGTAATATAAACTTCGTAACGAGTCGCGATGGATAGGACAACGCAAACGAGGGAGTTCGTCGACGCGAAGAAATTTTCGAAACGGCCGTCTCGCAATTTCGCCTCCTTCGCCGAATCCTCCTCGATGCTCGAAAAATGTTGAAGCCAAGCAGAGCTCGCGTCGCTTTTGCAAAATTATGTTTTAACCGTCGCACACCGCGAAACAATTATTATTAACCAATTCCCAGTATTTAACGCGACGCCACAATTTAAAAAAGCACCGTTCGACCAACGGACCGCGCAATCATAATTGACAATTTTACCGAAAATTATTATAAACGCTCGTTAAAATCAACCGGCAGCGTCCGCGTTTACTCGGTTGTACGGACGACCGAAAAGCGCCGAAATTGATTCCGGAAGACAAACGAGACGCGCGGCGCGCCGCGCGCTGCGGATGCTGCGGACGCTCGCACAATTTCGAGGCGCGAGTGCGGACCGCAGAAATTATTCGTTGGAGCGTATGCTCTTTATTGTTATTATTTGAAACGATGTGAAACTCGACGAATGACCGTAACGCCGTTTAACAGGTTTTCGGTCCGGAAGAACGTCTGTAAGTAAACCGTGCCTCGTCGCTTGGAATTTTTTGTAGGACAGCGACAGGAGCAGCGCCGGCAGTCCTGAGCCGGGAACCGGGGCGATGCACGAGCAGCACCAGATGATGATGGCGGGGATGAGGAGTTCGCCGAAGAGAGATCAGAGCACACCCCCGGAGAGCATAGACCACGCGAAAGCCGCGGCACAGGCGCAAGCTCATCTCAACGGCACGAGTCAGTATATCGTGTACATGGAATAAAAAGCAATTTTTACTGCTTCATCCGGTAGTGCTGAGACTCGAGCTCATTTTCAAGAATTTGTACAGAGGAGACTGTTCTACACGGCAAATAATCATTTTGCAGTTTTGACGAAACTAGGTTTTGCTGAGAATTTCTTGCTATCACACACGGCAAAAATGTTATCCGTGGCAGCAAAAGATACGTCCGATAATAGTAAAAAGCTGGGACAGCAAATATTTCTACCGAAAAAAATTTCACTGTGATTGTATTTCATTTCATTGCAATCACTTCTTGTTATTAAAAAGTGGTTTACATTACCGAATAAAATAATAGTTTCAATGTTTTTCATAGTTTTACATTATTTTCTTCCTTATTGAGGTGAACCAATATTATTTGTAAGAACAGTTGGAAACATCGTTGCATTTTTTTTACTCTTACATTTCGTCATTGGAATTTTTGGCTGCCGAAGATTTTGTTCATAATTTTGGATGATAATTGTCGAAAAAACATTTGAAGCACACTGTATTTTGACACCATGAGCATTTATTTTGACGAATGGGACTTTGCCTCACGCACATTTACACTTTAAAAGCGTTATGGAAAAGCAAATTTCATTGTTTCATTCAGTGTTTCAAATGTTTTTTGCCAAAAATTCCCATAAAGAAATGTAAGAGCAAAAAAAATGCCAAATTTCGTACGGGTTTCGTAGCATCGCGACCATGAATACCTCACCAACCTAGTAGCCGAGGAAGTATGCATTATCTTATTTCCATTAATTTCTTACCAGCGCGTTCTAGGTAAAAGGTAAGTAGGTATTATGAAAATTGTAGAGGATACAAGTTTTGTTTAAAACATTTTTTTTCCGAAACAAATAATTGTAGGGTTGCGCTTCAGTAAACTGGAGCGCTTTTCTTACAATTGCATTCACGTACCCTTTTCACTCTGAACGTTGCTAATTACTGATTCATTACCAGAAGTTATGTGTTTTTACCTGAAGCATAGAGAAATCAACAATTCGACAGCGTTAAGTGTAGGAATATTATATTTATGGTAATTAGGAACAGAACAAGAAAAGAAATTTTACATTCGGAAACAAACCACCAATGTCATTGGTAGTATAACCAGCCTGTTTTCTCATGGAAATATTTGAGATGAAGAATAAAAAATTATTTGGACCTTTCCAATCGAAGTGGATCGCCTCCTAGGTAAAACTAGGTTCCGTAGGTTCTACTTTTGGATGATCAACGAAATTGATTCAAATGCATTGAACAGTGCTTCCCCGTGAGGATAAACGTTCGCGTTGACTTGTGCATTCAATTCTATGTTCAGTTGCATAGATTCAATGTTGTTGATCAATGAATTTGACTAATGAGATTGACTAATTGTCCCACGGTAGACGGAACTCGGAAGACCGTTTCGTATCGCTTAAGTTTCTAAATCATAAATACCTCGCCATCGGCGAATCCGCATGTTTCGGCAAAACATGGGCCGCGAATGCACTCGCGGTCCCGTACCTTCCCGATAATTACCGGACGATCAGAGCAAACCGTTTTCGGCGGTGCCTCACTGTAAGGCCGGCATATTATACTATAAAAGATCTTTATTATATTTATAAAATATATATTTTGACTAAAAATTTGACTGTGTAATGTAAAATGTAAAGTTCTTTTAGTAAAAGTAATAGGAAACTGCGACATTTTACAAAACTTTGAGTAGACGGGGCTGCGAGCTTATTAACAGCCTACATTCGCCGAACATACCGCTCGCCTCGCCATTGCGACCGATTGCGGGATTAACTCTAAATTTAATTAACGCTTCGCTTAGATCGCGATGATTATGAACGGTAAAAACCAATATAGACGTCCGCTTAAGGTGCGATGGAACACTGCTATTATAAAAATTGAAAAATGTACTTGTACTATTACATCGATACGTATGGGAATAACGTTCAACTATAACTAAAGAAGTAATGTGTTAACGCTGCATCCGAAGTATTCCTTCAGGATGCACTCTCGACTTTTTCAAATAAATCCGATGCATTTTAAGAACATTGAAGAAGTTTGCACTTATTTATTTGCCAAAGAAAAATCCACAGCGAATAAACTGCGTTTTAAGTTAATTACCCGTAATATCGGTTTCAATTTCAATGTATCCAAGGTTATTTGCACTTCGGACGCATCCATTTTTACTCATAATAGTGGTCAAACATTTGAAACAGTGGAATATATGTACTCAACTTCTTTAAAATAAATGTTATGAAATAAATTTTGTAAAAGATATGACAAAAGATCTTTTTCAAAGATCTTTTATAGTGCAATGCCGGCCTAAAGCTCGCAACAGACTATGCATGTATTCGACGATTGACCGTCTCAAATTTTAATAATAATTTTTTTTAAATAACTACATTTACAGGCGTGTAGACAGGATTTCATCTATTTTAATTTCTTTTAAATCAACGGCTCGACATTTTTCAATGAAACGAAACATACAGTGTCGAGAAAGTATCAATGAACACAGCAAAAAAATTAAATTAATTTTCCCTTTGGTTATCGAGAAATAATTAGTTAACATTATCGAGAGATAATTAATTTCATATTTTTTGCTGTATTCATTGATACTTTCTCCACACTATGTTTCATTTCATTGAAAAATATCGAGCCCTTGATTTCAAGGAAAATTAGAATACATGAAATCCTGTCTGAACACATGTAGGTACATTTAATTATTTTTAAAAATTTATAATTACACTTTCAGATGGTCAATCGTCGTCGGGTTGTGCTTATTTCGTAGTTAATTTTTTGAACTATCTACCATATAAATTTAAAAAAAAAGTCGAAATGACCAGTTACACGAAGACAACCTCAAACAAACAAGCAAAGTCCCATTCGTCAAAATAAATGCTCATGGTGTCAAAATACAATGTGCTTCAAATGTTTTTTCGACAATTATCATCCAAAATTATGAACAAAATCTTCGGCAGCCAAAAATTCCAATGACGAAATGTAAGAGTAAAAAAAATGCAACGATGTTTCCAACTTACTGTTCTTACAAATATTGGTTCACCTCAATAAGGAAGAAAATAATGTAAAACTATGAAAAACATTGAAACTATTATTTTATTCGGTAATGTAAACCACTTTTTAATAACAAGAAGTGATTGCAATTAAATGAAAAAAAGAGTTAATAAAGAAAAAAAACAACAAGATTTGAACCCATGACATCGAGACTCCCAGCCCGGCAACTTGACCGTTGCGCTATCGAAGCATTGGTGATATACGATTCGTTCCAACAAGCATTTTAGGACAGTTCTAGAACCGTCCTGGAACTAGTTAAGAATTATTTAATGCGCATGCGCCAGTCAGATGCGTTCTAGAACTGAATTCATGGGATGTGTTGGAACACAGGATCGCACACAGCACAGGGAGGCTTGTCCACCTTTTGTATACATTTTGCGGAAAATCACGGGTTATCCTAAGCGGATGTGTGAGTTCAACTAATTGTTGAAACGTAAAAAACATAACATTTTTCAAGAGCTTATCATGCACAAACATTCAAAAAAGCAGAAAAAGAAAGATGAGTCCAAAAAGAGTACAAGAGAGAGTGCATACATTTTTTCCTTCTATAACTTGGAGGGGAGTGATTTTTTCGGATTTTTTATTTTCAATTATCATTTACCTAAAAAGTTATCACAACTTTTATATCATGGCCATTAACTCATTGTGAGGTTATTATGTTTTTTCATTTTTTCTCGAAACTATCTTTATGCATTTGTACTGTTCTTGGACTCACCAATTCAAATAGAGCGCGTCTCGCGCCTTACTACGCGTGGGCTAGAAAATCGTCCCAACTCAGAACTAGGGACTGGAATTACCGTTCTAGAACTGTTCTGTTACAGTTCGCAGTTTAGTTGGAACGCTCTTTGGAATCGTTCCAGAACCAGTTCTGTGTTTGTTGGAACGACTAAGTCAGACTGCGCACACTCCGCCGAGTTCAGAACCAGTGCTCATGTTAGTTGGAACGAACCTATAATGTACGCCAATTCCAGACACTTGGAACACGCGCGCGACACGATTTTCAAAAATTTTTTTCTCAAAGCACTGTTCAATGAAATTGAATCAATTTCGTTGATCAACCAAAAGTAGAACCGTTTACCTAGGAGGCGCTGGAAATACGCTAATGGAAATAAGATAATGCATACTGCCTGGGCTACTAGGTTGGCGAGGTATTCATGGTCGGGATGCTACGAAACCCCTGCAAGGTCCGGAAGGCCGAGAGCATCCTTCAGTCTCACTGACACTCGCAGACAACTGCAGCAGCGCGCGCACACAAACGTCAAGGCGACGTGAGTGAGAGCGGTGCGACACTATATATGTTTGCCACAGTTTGCGTAGTCAGTGGTGATCATTGCATAAATCTCCTTCCTTTTCAATTTAGCATATCTTGCAAACCAGGTGAGATACGTTGAATTGCTATTTATCTTTTTCTTCAGAAATAATAAAAAATAAACGATGGTATAATTAAAAAAATTTTTAATTGCAAATTTCTATGTAAATTCAAGCATTTAAAACTTTAAAAATCAATCATGTGTAAACAACAATGAAAATCAAAATTTGGTTTCGCTAGGAAAAATGATGAGATTTTTCTAAACGGGTTACAAAAAAAGATTGAAAAATCTTAATTTTTGGATTTGTTATGAATATTTGAACATTTCAACTCATCTGGAGGTACTAGCTTCTTAGGCGTTGAAGATAGGGTAAAAAGTGTAATAGCTTTTTTGTAGATAATTTTATTATCTACAACTTTTGTCTTAACTATTTTTCAATATGTCACGTAGTTTTCAAAATATTAGCGAAGAATCGATTTTTTCAACAATAAATAATTTTTTACAGCCGTACCCGGTTGGTAATTTTTCTTTTAATATGTTCCCTCGATTAATAACATCAAAACACATCTTTTCCAAAGTTGTCGCCCGTATGTCTCAATTTTCGATTTAAACGGAAATTTTACTGGACTAGTAAGCAGACTCCTAGTCGCTATTCTCTAACTGCGGGAGTACGAAAGTAGGGTGAACGTAGTTCCCGGCCCCGACAGCAAAGCGTGGATTTACACGCTAGCTGCACGCAGTACTGCCACGTAGTGGCACCACTGTGGTCTCACCGTGGCATGATCGCGTGGCGTACACAAATCAAAAGCACCGTGGCTACACAGTGAACACACTGACAAGGAAACGTTTCGAGGCCGCCGCTTCCGATCTTGATGAAACTTCGTAAATTTAAAGTTTATCGAAAAATAAGAGACCCCTATTTTTTTATAGCGGCCCAATTTTGGTTTAAGGGGGTGAAATGGACCCCTGAATTTTCACCCCCTTCGAGCTATCTCCGAAACGAAGCGAGATAGATGAAAACTTTCAATGTACGTTTTGTTTGGTTTTTTTAGTATAATAAAATCCCCTAAACAGATTTTGAAAAAAAGCATTATTTTTCAAAAAAAAAAATTTTTTTTATCTAATTTTTCGAAATTTCGGTTTAGTCATGTGGACAAAAATTTAGGAAATTTTATTACAAATTCAACCATGTATATGACATGATATATTTCCCTCCTACAGTTTTGCAAATTTCTAACTTTTATGTCTGATAATGAGCGGGCTACCAATGGCAGTGACGGGATAGGTCGGGGGTTATTACTTCTATGTATTTTAATGCCACTTTTCTTTTATTTAATAAAGTTCAACTTCTATGGCTCATAATTATGACAATAATGGTATTCCGTGAAAAAATGTTTCATACAAAGTTGTTTCTTACACCAAGCACACGTAATAACGGCAATATCGCCACATATGTGGCATCGTGGTTCCGAGTCCTGTGCAAAACAAAATTCTACAGGATGTTCAAATTCAGGAGGTCTCCTGAATATATATCCACTCTTGAACCACGAATATTTAATAAAGTTAGTAAACCGTGGTGAAGAAAACTGATTATGAGTAAGAGATTGAAGTTTTAAAATATTATCTCTCGAATGAAGGTTAATATCGTAATTGAAAAGAGTTACAATATCTGAAAACCTCCTTACAAAATTCTTCCACATTCGAAAGCCGTATACATCTAGCGGAATATTATCAAAATAAAATGGACAAAAATTGTTCAGAAATCTTATTAATAAATCCGACCGTTAATTTATTTATATTATTTTCTGTTTGTGTGTAAGTAACTAATAATTCACTCACAGGTTAGATAAAATTGTCTGAATTTTTATAGTTTTTTGTTGGAATCATTTTTTTCTTTACTTTTCTTCTTCGCGTACTGTTTCCTCCAGTACTCCTCACATTCTTGCAGCTCTCGTTCTACTTCGGCCATGGATGGTCCTGTTGTGCGGAATGTCAGATCCAGCGATTTCCCGGGAGACGGCAATGGTATGTGCCCATTTTTAAGATCCTCCACGATCTTCTCAAAAGTCGGTAACTCGTTTGAACCCATCACTTGAATGATAGACGCAGCCAATGAAACTGAAGCTCTTTGCTTCTCGGCCCTGTATATATACTCCTCGAAAATGCCGTAAACAACATTCCTGTTATTTGTAGGGTTGCCTTATATGGCCCCGGTGATGCGAAAGAGGGAGTTTAGTTCTTTGGACAAGCTTTATTATTAGTTGGCTCTGTGCCCATGTAAAAATATTTTCGTACGCGCTCTCGAGTTTCGTACGCGGACTCCGAGGATGATGGCCCCTTTTTGGGAAGTCGGACCTCCCACCCTCTCCAGTCTGTTTCGTTCTTGTGAGGCGACTTCATTATATATAAGGAAGCGAAAGAGAAAGCTTTTTAGTCTGAATATTCAGTTTCTATGGTGCACAGCAGTTCATATTATTATTATGGCAATTATAAATCCGATCAATGTGTTAACTTTATTGGTGGCCGTTTTCAGTGTACCAAATGGAAGAGAAACTCCAATGAATAGTGCAGAAGTGCAATTGAAAGATTTATTACAAAATATTATTATACGTAGCATGGAGGATTCATCATTTCGAGTCGAACATGAAAATAAATTGGAATTGGAAGATTTAATCGAGGATAGTGAAATGCACGCTGTTAATACTGACTGGCTGGAATCGGATGTCGAGGATGTTCCTCACGTAGAAACCTCTATACCTCCAGAACCATATCCCTGTACACCCGATGAAGAAGCGGTTAGCTTTGACTATAAACAAAGTGCCATAGATTACTGGAACAGTGGGAAGAAAAGACGTCGAACCGTAGCAGCAGTTCAACATCAGTTTAAAAAAGTGAAATCTGATAGACAATTACGAAGATGGGCTGCGCAAGTAGGACAGGGGGGTACTCAAAATGATAAATTAATACGCATAGCGAAATATACTTTTGATAAATTTATAGAAGCTAGTAGATCGAAAATAATAGTACATGATGTAGACCTTAAACGATGGGCTTTACAAGCAAAAGAAGTAGAGAATCTTCCAACCTTCAAAGCAAGTCAAACATGGTTGAGGTCATTCAAGAAAGCATATAGAATTGTCTCTCGAAAGATCACAAAGTTTGTAACGAGAAAAAACGTTGAGGGTGAGGAAAGTTTGAAAGTACGAAGCCATGCCTTCGTAGAACAAGTGAAGCCACTCATTACACAATATGGACCACAAAATGTATTTAACTCTGATCAGAGTGGATTTAATTTAGAAATACATTCTGGCCGAACTTTAGCTACATCGGGGCAAAAAAAATTGAAGCTGTGGTACAATCAATATCTTCTACAACCCACAGCTATACTATACAACCCACCATATCTGCTGATGGAAAACTACTGTCGCCTCTTTATGTGGTATTAAAAGAGGCTAGTGGGCAATTGGGAGAACGAGTGCAACAAACCGTGTTTAGGCCGCCAAATGTATACTTCATGGCTTCCAAATCTGGGAAACTTACAACCGATCTCATGAAAACATGGCTGCAAGAAGTTTACTTCCCTAACACTGGATCTACAAGCGTCTTACTGCTGGACTCTTGGAGTGGACAATGTGAGCGAAGTGTTCGAGAAGCTACACCAGAAGACAAGACAATAATATTAATGACGATTCCACAAGGCACCACCGGACTGATTCAACCGCTAGACGTATACGGATTTCGAATGTGGAAGAATTTTGTAAGGAGGTTTTCAGATATTGTAACTCTTTTCAATTACGATATTAACCTTCATTCGAGAGATAATATTTTAAAACTTCAATCTCTTACTCATAATCAGTTTTCTTCACCACGGTTTACTAACTTTATTAAATATTCGTGGTTCAAGAGTGGATATATATTCAGGAGACCTCCTGAATTTGAACATCCTGTAGAATTTTGTTTTGCACAGGACTCGGAACCACGATGCCACATATGTGGCGATATTGCCGTTATTACGTGTGCTTGGTGTAAGAAACAACTTTGTATGAAACATTTTTTCACGGAATACCATTATTGTCATAATTATGAGCCATAGAAGTTGAACTTTATTAAATAAAAGAAAAGTGGCATTAAAATACATAGAAGTAATAACCCCCGACCTATCCCGTCACTGCCATTGGTAGCCCGCTCATTATCAGACATAAAAGTTAGAAATTTGCAAAACTGTAGGAGGGAAATATATCATGTCATATACATGGTTGAATTTGTAATAAAATTTCCTAAATTTTTGTCCACATGACTAAACCGAAATTTCGAAAAATTAGATAAAAAAAATTTTTTTTTTTGAAAAATAATGCTTTTTTTCAAAATCTGTTTAGGGGATTTTATTATACTAAAAAAACCAAACAAAACGTACATTGAAAGTTTTCATCTATCTCGCTTCGTTTCGGAGATAGCTCGAAGGGGGTGAAAATTCAGGGGTCCATTTCACCCCCTTAAACCAAAATTGGGCCGCTATAAAAAAATAGGGGTCTCTTATTTTTCGATAAACTTTAAATTTACGAAGTTTCATCAAGATCGGAAGCGGCGGCCTCGAAACGTTTCCTTGTGAGTGGTTCACAGCGTAAAGACACAGTGGTTACACTTAGTGCAGTCACGGTGCCTTTTCGACGTGCACACTTCGTAAATTTACCGACCATGAATGTCGGTAAATTCATTGTCTTCATAAAATTTTTAACACGTTCGCTGCCACCGGCTCCGATTGGAGACAGTTGACACTTTGCGCCTGTGCCGCCGGCTCCGATCGGAGACACATTGTCGTGCACATTACATTATTCAGTCTGTTACCGACACTGAGCGCGATGCAATCAATCTAAAAATGGCAGCGAATGTGTTAAATTAGAAAATAACAAAATTGATATTATAATGATGTTTCAAACAGTGCAAATTGTACTGAATTATTCCATAAATAATGAATGATTAATTATTATAATCACTACTGTTTTGAAAAAGAAAGTATCAAACTATTTTTAAAAATTTAATGAGATATATATAAACCGGCCTTTTTACACAATGCAACACTGAGATATCTCGGCAAAAATATTTAAATATTTTTGCCGAGATATCTCAGTGTTGCATTGTATAAAGGCCGGTTTTAGCTTACGTTTGACATAGCTCGAAATCGGCTTTCAGGTTTATCTCACTAGTCACAGTAGTTGCTATCAGGTATTGATATTATACGTATAACTCTCTTAGTCGACTTCCACCACAAAGAGTCGATGGCGCAGTTGGTAGAATGCGAGAAGCGTTCCCAGTCTTCTAAAGATCGCAGGTTCGAGTCCTGGCCGGGTCGGGTTTGAGAAAAAAAAACCGACACTCTCTCTAGTAGGAGGATAAGGCAGGCGGGAAATCCTACTTTATCGCCCCCTTTTTGCAAAACTCTACTTTTACCATCGTACTTACACTGCGTGACTGCAGTGTGGCTTCACGCTGGACGTCCAGATGGACACCCCAGTGCATGCACTCGAATGCACCGCGTGAAAGTAGTGTGCAGTCACGGTGGCGCCACTTTGCTCTATCGGAGTATATTATTACCACTCGAGAATAATGCAGAGAATGATTTTTAGTTCACTGGAATAACATATACATACGTATGATGGTGTGCTAGCTCAGTTTTTTGTAGTTGAAAGCGAGATTACATCAAAGTCAGAAATTATCAGTTTACAACCGATAATTATTTACGGTGCTTTATGTCCCGATGTAATATAAATAATCACGTCAATTAATAAGGTTTGTTTTTTAATTTTATTAAAAAAACTAGTCCATTTGTGCAATATTTTTCCACAATGTCTTTAATATTATTTGTTGCATTTATGCAACATCATACATAAAATTCATAAAGTACGGTTATAGGATGGCTGCAAGAAAATATTGCTCGGAGAGAAAATTAGAGGAAATTTTGAATAATTTGAGGACAATGATAACCCTCTTGTAAACGAGCCTGACTTAGGTGCTAGTGCCAATGTGATACGATTATCACGAATGATTCCAGAAAATGTGAATCATCGAATTTACTTTGATAATTATTATACGACGGTATCATTGAGAGCATATCTTGCTAGGAGAGGAATATTCAGTCTTGGTACTGTACGAAGAAATAGAATACCAAACTGCAAGTTGCAGGAAGAGGCAATTATTATAAAAAAGGCAGAAAGAGCTGCCACTTATGAATATGTTTGTTCATATGAAGGCATCGAAATATCATTTGTGGCCTGGAAGGACAATAAAACTGTCACACTTTTATCAAGTTTTGCTGGAGAAAAACCCCTTGATAAAGTGAAGCGGTATGACAAAAAGACAGGAAATAATCAATGTAAATTGTCCCTTCGTAGTAAAGGAGTATAATCGGCACAGGGGTGGAGTCGATTTATTAGATAACACAGGCACACAAAAAAAAAGGTCTTGTTCCCAGAACCAGACCAGCATATCTTTATGTTTTTGGGGTCGCTGAATCCGAATCCGGTGTCCGTTTATCTCCATCACGTCACATTTTTTTTTAATCTCAAAAAACCATCAATAGATCATGATTTTCAAAAAGTTAATGGACTTAAACCAAATTCGCTATAAGGGGTTTTTTGAGTCGCTGATCACGAATCTGAAATCGGATTTCAAAAATTCAAGATGGTGGATCCAATATGGCGGACGAGATTTTTGAAAATCGACGGATTCATGTCGAATTTGGTATAAGGAGGTTTTTTGGGTCGCTGATCATGAATCTGAAGTCAGATTTTAAAAATTCAAGATGGCGGATCCAATATGGAGGACAAGATCTTCGAAAATTTTGAATTTTTGTAAATATAACTTCATATTCGTCATTAGCGATCGAAAAAAAACCCTACACCAAATTTGGCATGAATCCGTCGATTTTCGAAAATCTCGTCCTCCATATTGGATCCGCCATGTTGAATTTTTTAAATCTGACTTCAGATTCATGATCAGCGACCCCAAAAACCCCCTTATACCAATTTCGGTATGAATCCGTCGATTTTCAAAAATCTCGTCCGCCATATTGGATCCGCCATTTTGCATTTTTGAAATCCTATTCCAGATTCATGATCAGCGACCCAAAAAAACCCCTATAGCGAATTTGGTTTAAGTCCATTAACTTTTTGAAAATCATGATCTACTGATGGTTTTTTGAGATTAAAAAAAAATGTGACGTGATGGAGACAAATGGACACCGGATTCGGATTCAGCGACCCTAAAAACATAAAGATATACTGGTCTGGTTCCGGGAATAAGGCCTTTTGTTTTGTGTGCCTGTGTAATCAATTGGCAAGACATAACATTTTACTTTGCAACAAAAAGTGGTACTTCAGACTATTTACCCACCTTTTTAATTTGGTAGTGGTAAATGCTTGGGTGCTTTACAAATAAGTCTTGCGTCAATGTTCAAGCACTGCCATATTGCCAACTTTATCAAAATTCAAAACTGAAATGGCAGAATGTTTATGCAAAGTTCGTACCCAACGGGCGGAAAGAAAAAAGGAAGACCTTCTTTTCGAATGGAAAATATCATTCAGAAGAAAAAGAAGAAAGGACCTACAGAGCACGTCTCTCCTAAAGACGTTAAGGGGAGGTTCTCTTAGATTCGGTCGAAACTAAAGCAAAGTTTGAGAATTTCTTGTGGGATAATGAAAAGGCATACGAACTTCCAGTTTTGATGGTTTCATTTGTACATTATTCTAAAATGCTCGGAAATTTTTATTACGAGAAAATTCAATATGACGGCTCCAAAATGGCGTCGCCATATTGAATTACCTTTTCATCATAACTTTAAGGGGCTAGTCTAGTTTCTCACTTTCAAAAAATCGATTTTTTTTGCCTAATTCGATAGTATACTATTCAGAGAACAAGTTCCCAAAGTTTTATAGTCGTATCATAAATATTTTTTAAATGGGAGGAGATTTAGTCGGAGCTGACCGTCGGCGCGCGGCGATGGGGCGGACGCAGATAGAGAAATCATACGAACGCCGGCGCGCCCGAAACGTCCGCTTCAGTTCCGTTTGAGCAGAGGTCTAGAGCGCATCACAGCTAAGTAAAGTGAAAATGAGTGAGAAAAGTCCTTACGACAATCAAAAGGGTACGAAAGAGAACCCAGTGCGCAGATCTTCGAGTAGGAAGAGAACTTTCCATGGGAATCGGCACACACTGGAGCAGTCAACGGCGAATACAAGTGCTACAGCTGAAAAATTGGCGCGTAACGTTGACGATGAGATTATTATTGATAATACTCACGGCTATCGTATCATTGAATTTTTCTCCGTCTTTACTGCAATTAGCAACATAGTACTTTGCAAGAATTGCAAAACAAATGTAAAATTCGAAGAAGCGAGTCCGGCAGGATTAGGTTTTAAAATTGCTGTCTCGTGTCAGTGTGGCGTTTCTTACATCGAATCTGGTCCGAAGAGTGGAAAAGCCTATGATATTAATCGACGAATAGTGCTTGTAATGCGGCTTTTAGGGATTGGAAGAGAAGGTCTGAGTCTTTTTTGTGGTTTAATGGATATAGCAAAAACATTTCATATTAACACCTTCCAAGGCTGCTTTAAAAATATTTTGATAGCTGCAAAGGCGGTGTATAAATCTTGCACTAAAATTGCTGTGAAAGAAGAAAAAGAAAAAACGCTTGAAGAAGAAGGTTCCGATATGAATTTAACAGTTTCCGGAGATGGTACGTGGAGAAAACGGGGACACACTTCACGATATGGCGTGATGACTCTCGCAGGAAAATATAGCAAGAAAATCATCGATACATCAGTGAAATCGAGTTATTGTAAAGTGTGTGAGTACTGGACAAAAAAACAAGAGGAAGATCCAGAAGCATATGAGGAATGGCTCTCAAGCGATCATGATTGCCTATGTAATCACGTCGGATCGGCTGCGAAAATGGAAGTCGACGGCATAAAAGAAATGTTCGGTCGCTCGCTCGAAATGTATAATGTGAAGTATACACACTACATCTGTGACGGAGACAGTGCTACTTTTAAAGGTATTTTAGATATGAATCCTTATGATACTCCTGTTGAAAAGCTAGAATGCTATCTACACGTCAAGAAAAGAATGGGTACACGATGCCGAAATGAAAAAAAAAAAGTTAAAGGTTTAGGAGGAAGGAGTAAAGATACAGTAAAGTTAACTGTCCAAATCATAAATAAACTCCAGAAATATTATGGTTTAGCGATAATAAGGCATCAGGATAGTGTAGAAGAAATGCATAAGGAAATTTGGGCTACTTATTTCCATATGGGCTCGACTGACAAGAATCCACAACATCAAAACTGCCCGGTCGGCGCGGATAGCTGGTGCGCGTATCGTCGAGCGGAAGCTGAAGGACTCAATATGAGAAAATTCAAGCACGATTATCTGCCATTAGATCCACAAGTTTTAAAAGTTTTGCATCCAATTTATACGGATTTGTCAAGAATGGAATTGCTAAACAGATGCAAAGGGAGCAACACACAAAATAATAATGAAAGCTATAACGGCTTGCTATGGCACTTTGCTCCGAAACATCTTCACAGCGGCCTAAAAACCATACAATTGGCCAATTTTTTTGCAACGGGGATCTTTAATGATGGCATGAAGTCCATATTAAGAATATTTCGCACTATGGGCATAACTGTTGGCCGCTACGCACTAGAATACGCCAACAGTCGCGACATGGCACGTATACAGCTGGCCGAGAAAAGGCACGAGGAGACTTCAAAGGAGGCTCGGACAGCTCGTAGGAAAGCTGCAGCTGATGAACAGCACTTTTTCGAGCAAGAGGAAGGCGAATTGTATGGCCCTGGAATCGCAGAATAAGTGTAAGTATGAAACATTAAATTTTATAACCGAAAAATCAGTTGTCAAAACTTTAAACGCGTTTTTCTCAAAACTGCATTTTCAAAACCGGCTGCAGCTCTAGCTCAAAGAAAAATTAACGAATCGATTTGAAATTTTGCACGAATATTCGAAACATGTTTTTACATACCGTGAACTAGGGTCTTTTTGATATTTCAAAAAATATAAATTTGCCGTGCAAAAAACGAGCGTTTTTTGTGAGAAATTGAATTTTTTTTTTCAAAACGCTGCCATTTTTATAATTTTCAATATTTTCAAAAGATCCTAGTTCATGGTACGGGGAGAGATTTCTAGTTTAACGTGAAACAAAAATTTTTCAGATACTGGCATTCTGAGGACCTCTACAACTGCAGCCGATTTACAACTTCATTTTTGGATGACTCGACGTCGGAGCGTATAACTCGGCTTACAGTCGATATTTTTTCATGAAATTTTTTAACTTGTCAATAGTATCTGAATATATTCTCAAAATTTTGAAATATTTGACAGCATGGTTTTTTTTATGAGTACCGAAAAATCACCTCCATTTTCCGCCCGAGAAACTAGACTAGCCCCTTAAGCACAGGTCTTGATCTATTGATCCGATTCACTTCATTCAGTCTGCCCAAAAGGATATACTTTTTTGTATGGCTTATACCTAGAATGAGCATAACAAATTGTTGATTCATCATTTTTAAGCGAGGTCCACGTAAAAAAAGGGTGTGAAAATTTCACTTTTTTTTAAATGTCCATAATTTGGTTTATTTTTTGTCCACACTCATTCCAATTAGGTATAAGCCATAGAGAATTTCATAAATTTTGATGACTTTAAGTTAAGACTGATTTCAGTTCACTACAAGATGCTGCATACCTGAAGTTTCCGGACGGTGTCTCGCGTGCAGAGGCATACGAGAGAGCCGCCATTTTGGAGCCACCATATTGAATTTCCTCGTAATAAAAATTTCCGAGCATTTTAGAATAATGAACAAATAAAACCATCAAAACCGGAAGTTAGTATGCCTTTTCATTATCCCACAAAAAATTCTCAAACTTTGCTTTAGTTTCGTCCGAATCTGAGAGAACCTCCCCTTAAACGGGACACTATCGGACATTGGCTCATTTGGACCAACAAAAAGATTCGATGTAAAAGTCCCAAACTGTAGAAGATATACACAAACAGAGTGTTTGAAATGTGGCATTGGACTTTGTTGTAATAAGAACAATAATTGCTTTCTTAAATTTCATATGAACTAAAAATAAAATAAAATGGTTGATTGAAATTTCTTTATCTAAATGGAGTTGTTTCATGCATAATGTTGCAGTTCTGCTACGCTACGATTTTATTGAGAATAAAATACCACATTGGTTGTAAAATCATTTTTATTATTTTCCCCACTATTTGCCCGTGCACCTCACTTACAAAGCCCAATTGACGGGTGTGGGGGGGGGGGGGGGTTGAGCTTCCCCTGCCGGGCGCGTCCCTAGGTGGCGGATAAGGGGAATGGCCGATCTGATCAACGCCCCAGTGGCGCGAAAGGATCGGTTAACGGGAGAGATAAGCACTTCCAATGGTGCATAAACCCACCAACGGGAGAGTGAAGGCTCTCGTCGTGGACCAAAAGCTCCCCCCAAACATAAGGTGTGAGCTACCGTGCTGAGATGTTGTATGGCGCAAGGGGTAAGATGCGTTCCCAAACGGTGCCTCCCAGATACCGGGCGCCCTCTGGGAGTAAATAGCCAAGCCCTGGGTGAACGGACCTCTCCCCAGGTGATACCGCTTATGTCTGACACTCGTGGGACAAAAATGGACCTGAATAAAAAAAGAAACGAAACTACGGAACAACCATCTGGGGCGGAAATGAACCAGATGGGGGACGGAGAAATGGACGGAAGACACAGGGTCGTCAAGCAGAGGTTGAGTGGAGCTGCGAGGCGACGACTGAATAAACAGACGCAAGGGGGGGGGGGTAAGGACTGAACAAGTCCGCACAACCCCTGGGACGGCGACAGATGGGGCTAGAGACGGAAGTGGGAGGGGGACTAAGAGATTTAACCCCGAACACCATACGCCTAGCCCCAGCACGACACAGACTGAGAAAAAGACTCGGACTGAGACATACGCACAAAAGGCGACAAGAATGTTCAGGTGGGCCCTTGTACCAGAAGGGTACCCTGATAGAGACGACTGATGACGGACGAACTGACAGCGATCAAGAGGCTGCTTAAAGCCCAGATCCTGTCAATACCCGACGGCACAAAGATACCCATCTTCGAGGGGATGTGGGAAAGAGACGGTGCGGCCGTAATAGGGTGCACCGACGAAGAGACTGGGATGTGGCTGAAAAGCCTATTCCCAGAGAACAAGATAGGAAACCTCTCATCCTCAACGTGGTCTCGACCGAGGAGCTCCCGAAGCGACACAGGGTAGTAGTCCACGTTGAGGATGAGGAAATGACAGCCTCGGAGGCAGTACAGTTTCTGGCAAAACAGAATACGGGACTGGTCAAAGAGGACTGGACGATTGTCAAGGGCAGTGAAAGCAAGGGAGCTACTAGCGCCCACTTCGCTGCACTCGTCAATGATAAGGCGTTACGGGTCTTAGAAGCCTGTAACTTCAAACCTCACTGCGGGACTCAGAGAGCAACTGTGAAGTTGCTTGAGAAGAACCGCGGTGGGGATTAGGACAAAATTGAGAAAGACGGGTGAACCCAGATATGGCTCACTCGACACTCAATGTTGTACAAATTAACTTGCATCATAGCAAAAGCGCCTCGGCCATATTGGTCAAGGAGCTAGCGAAGATGCACACAGGCATAGCACTAATACAAGAACCGTGGGTGGTAAATGGTGCTATAAGAGGACTTGGAGGAAGCGGGAGCTTACTCTTCACGAACTCTGAGGATAAGATTAGAGCCTGTGCATTCTTGTAAAGGGAGTGCAGGCGGTTTTCATTCCACAACTGAGCTGCGGAGACCTGGCGGTAGCTAGGGTAAACCTGGCAGACAGGAGTGGAAGCAAATTAGAGTTTATCATAGGGTCAGCGTACTTGCCCTATGACTCAGCAGAACCTCCCCCTACAAGGGAACTCAAAAACCTAGTAAAAGAGGTGAGGAAAAGGAAGGGTGAACTCCTGGTGGAGTGCGACGCGAACTCCCATCATGTAGGATGGGGGAGCACTAACACCAATATGCTAGGGGAGAATCCCTTCACGAATACATCCTGGCATCAGATCTGTCTATACTGAACAGGGGAAATGAACCTACCTTCATGGACCGAAGGAGACATGAAGTGCTGGATATTACCCTATGTTCTGCGGGAGTACTGGATTGGGTGGGGGACTGGAGGGTTTCCAAAGAACCTTCAGGATCAGACCACAACCAGCTGCTCCTTACGATAAAAGGGCATCGGGAGGGGGCCTCTAAAAGGAACCCTAAAAAGACAGACTGGGATAGGTACGTGAAGGAACTAAAACAGAGGATCCAGGACGTACCTACCCGGTTCTGCAATAAGAATCAGCTCGAGGTGACGGCCGGACGTTTCGCAGAGGCGCTGAGACTGTCAAACGAGGCTTGCAGTGTAGAAAATATCCCCAAGGGAACCAAAAAGGTCAACTGGTGGAATAACAAGCTGGCCTCAACTAGAGGCCTGTTAAGGAAAGCTTGGAATAAGGTCAAGAACGCTAAAGACCTAACCAAGAAAGAAAAAGCACTGGAGGAGAGAAGATCCCTTCAGAGAAAATATAATAAAGAACTGGCACATGCTACGAAAACAGGCTGGAGGAAATTCAGCAGCAGCATGGAGGAGTATGCTGAGGCCTCCAGACTAGTTAAAGTACTGGGGGGAAAGAACAACGCAAATGTGGGCTGTTTAATCAAACCAGACGGACAATATACCTGGAGCACGGAGGAAACTCTGGAGCTCCTGCTTGAGGAGCACTTTCCGGGCTTTGAAAGAACGAGAGAATGGAGGCAAGAGAGCAGGTATGGGCAAAACACACCAAACTGGGCTCTTGCTGCTAAAATTGTATACCCTCAGGCGGTTGAATGGGCTGTTAGTACATTCAAACCACTGAAGTCACCAGGTCCAGATGGCATCTACCCCCTAATGCTTCAAAGGGGTCTAGAAGTCATAATTGGACTATTAACTAAACTGCTTAGAGCTAGTGTTGCTCTTGGTACAGTTCCAAGGGTCTGGGGAGAGGCAAGGATTGCCTTCATACCCAAACCCGGAAATACGGCTATATTAAGCCAAGAGACTTCAGACCCATAAGCCTAACTTCCTTTGTGTTGAAAACCTTGGAAAGGCTTATGGATAGACACATTAAGAGTTCATACATAGCCGAACGACTTCTATCCCCTGCACAATATGCCTATAGGGAGGGCAGATCCACAGAGACTGCCCTACACCACCTTGTGGCAAGGGTGGGGGAACAGATAGAGGAAGGGGGCTATGCTATGGCACTCTTCATAGACATTGAAGGAGCGTTTGATCGCACCGGATACAATGTAATAACTGAGGCCATGTCTAGTAGAGGGATACCAGAAACACTAATAGACTGGACTCGGAGCATGTTGGCGAACAGATTGGTGATCGCCAAGAAAGATGATATAGAGGTAAGGGGGCGACCATCGGGAGGATGTCCGCACAGGGAGGGATTTTATCACCTCTACTGTGGTGCCTCGTAGTGGACGAACTCTTAGAACTACTGAGGAGGGAAGGATTCCTGGTCCATGGCTATGCAGATGATGCTGCGGTTGTGGTCAGGGGCAACTTCCTTAGTGTACTAAGGGACAGAATGAACTGTGCCGTACGAACAGTGGATGAATGGTGTAAAAAGACCAATCTCTCGGTGAACCCGGAGAAAGTGTCTGCCATGATATTCACTAGAAAATACAAGGTGGAGTACCCGGAACCATTAAGGTTCAGGGGGACAAACATCGAGTATGTCAGAACACAAAAATACTTGGGTGTCGTCTTAGACACCAAGTTGCATTGGAAAGAACATATCACATGCCAGATCGCGAAGGTATATGCCTCGCTATGGGCATGCAGAAGAGCAATGGGCAGAAACTGGGGCTTTAGTCCCAGGGTCTGTCTGTGGCTGTACAAAATGGTGTTACTGCCAAGATTACTGTATGCAGCAGTGATTTGGTGGCCAAGAGTAGGGAGAATCAAATCAAGAAACCGGTTGAAAGCCCTTCAGGGCGTGTTCCTGAGGGCTGCAACAGGGGCGATGAGATCCACACCAACTGAGGCCCTAGAGGTGGCACTTGATGTGCTGCCTCTTGACCTTTTGATAAGAGAAAGAGCGGAACTCTCTGCATACAGGATGAACTGCCTTGGGGAGTGGACCAGGGCAAGGACAGCACTCACCAGACTAGGCGTGCTTGATCAAGGATCTATGTCCTTGAGACAGGATAAGATAGCCAGGAAATACCAGATCAGGAAGGCCTTTGTGGTCTACCTACCTGAGAGGAATCACTGGGAAATTAGTAAGAGGACTCCGGGTCTCACAGTCAGGCACTGGTACACCGATGGGTCGGGGTACGGGGGTCGCTTTGGGGCGGGAGTCTTTGGACCTCAAGAAGACCTCAGGGTAAGTATCGCCCTGGGAGACAAAGCCACAGTGTTCCAGGCGGAAGTCTTGGCAATAAAACACTGCCTGGAACTACTTGTAGAGCAGCGCACTGCGAACAAGTACATATATTTATATTTGGTCTGACAGTCAAGCTGCTATAAAAGCACTCCACAGGACAAGCACAAATTCACAGATTGTGTGGGAGACTATGGAAGTGCTAGAGATTCTAGGGAAAACCAACAAGATTACTCTTGCTTGGGTCCCCGGACACACAGGAGTCCATGGTAACGAGATAGCGGATGTACTGGCGAAAGAGGGCACCAGAAAGGAGAACCTCATGCCAGTGGGAGTCCCCTTTGCCATGGGCAGGTTAGAGATTAAGAGGAAATTCCACAGGGAGCATTTTCACCGGTGGACTAATCTAGGAACGGGCAGACAGGCGAGGAATCTAATGCCTCGCCTAGCACAAAAGAGAGCCAGGTTACTAGTGAACATGAACAGGATAAGCCTGAGCATTACAATCAGACTATTAACTGGTCACGGAAAATTCAACTCACACTGCAGGAGACTAGGTCTATCGGAAACGGATAGATGTCGATACTGCAAAGTGGAGAGGGAAGATGCCCAGCACCTGCTGCTGGAATGTCCAGCACTAGGGGCTTATAGACACCATCTGATAGGCGAGGCTTTTCCTAGCCTGGAAAGGGCTAGAAAGCTAGGGGTGGAATGGATATGTGGACTGGCCAAAAAGGCCAAGATGCAAATCTAAGGTACACCCCAAGCGCGGCTAATCATAGCGGGGCTACAATAAAATTATTAAGTTTTCGGTGGCGTTCAGGGATGATTAGCGTCCTAACCGCTTTTATTATTATTATTATTATTCCCCACTATTTGAATAAAACAAGTCGAAGTAGATATTTTCAATTTAAAATTAATAAATCATACAAGGAAGGGTTAATGTAAAACATTTGTTACTCTAGATGAAAATGATTTCAGAAAATGAAACGCTTGAGTTACTCCTCATTTTGTACGTCGGGCTGCATACAACGGGCCCAAAGGGGTGGAAATTCAACCGTTAAAATCTGCGACTGCCGGATATACAAATCGAATTTTCGACAGCTTGTTGTATTCGCCGTAATAATTGCATTAATTTTACGTTATAATAAATGATAATTACAGGTAAAAATTGAGAGGTCTTTGTCGGTCTTTCAAACCGGAAGTGGATATTAAAAAATTATTAGGTATGCTTTGTGCGATAATTTAAACGGTGCGACTTTTGTTGAAGAAGTTCTTTTAAAAATTACGTTCATTTAGGAGATATATGCTACTGTCCATGGTAGTTGGGACACCCCGTATAATAAAACAGTAAAGGTAAAAGTCTGTACATTAAAAGTATTCTGGAAAAAATGAGTTCGGGGGATTATAGTAAGCTATACAGAAGAAAGGGACAATAAGAGATAATAATTATAAAGTACTGATATTAACCTTTAGGCACTCTCTGGAATATTTTTACGGCTTCCACATTTTATGATTTGGGGATTTAATGGATGTGTCATTGTATTTAATCGGTTAAAACAAGAAAGCTGTTTCGTGCCACTATAGTGGTTTTCCAAAGGCAACTATAGCGATTTAATTTTCATAAAATTTAGTACTTGGAGGTTTCTCGAATTGTTGAACTCGAGATAAAAATTTCTAAATTCAAAATGGTGAATGCAGTATGGCGATCGAAAGCGAGAATAGGTACGGAACTCTTATGAACCTTGGCCCCAGGAGGTTTTTCGGATCGATGAATACAAATCCGAGATTGAAAGTTGAAAATAAAAAATGGCTGACGTAGTACAGCGCTCGATGATCAAACAATTGTCGGGTATAAAATTTCACGAAATCCTATGTACAATATGTAATGTCCAAGTGGAAAATATACGATGGAATCCGTAGTTTTATGTTGATTGTCGTGGTACTTTTTCAAAATTCAAATTGCGTAGGCGAATTTTTCGCGCACACGACACATACTGTCAAATTCTCCATACATACAGTTTTTGTGAAAAATTGTGCATGCACAGTTTCAATCTCGAAAAAGTACTACAGCAGTCGACATAAAACTATGGGTCCCTTTGTATGCTTTACTCTTGGACATACTGTACAGAGTATTCCACATTAAGGTCAAAGCACATCTAGGCGAAGCGAAGCGAAGCGCCGCGAAGTACGGCTGTGCCTAAACTGATGAACGCAACGTGAAATGAGCCGTGTACATGTTTTGTTTTGAGAAATGGGCATTCGTGAGGAAAAATAGTATATGTCATTCGCGGCGGAAATCTTCGGATTTTTAAGACTGTGTTTAGATCGTAGCCTCCTCCCCAAACCATGCCTCGTGTTACGACCTAATTAAACACAGTCTGAAAAAATCTCGAATTTCCGCCTTATGATATAAGATACTATTTCGTGTGAGAAAACTCATTTCGTTGACGAGATCTATCTTGGAAAGGATTTTCGAATCGTTAACGGAAGTGATCGACGAAACTTTACATCCGTTAACGAATTACATTCCGTCCACGATAAACATTTCTCGCGGCGCTTCGGTTCGCGGCGCTTCGCTTCGCCGCACTTCGCTTCGCTCAAGTGTGCGTTACCTCGTAAGAATCAATGGAAATATAAAAGGTAGCTTCGCTTCGCGGCGCGTCGCTTCGCTGCGCTTCAAGTCGCACAAGTGTGCTTATCCTAAATAGGTCGCGGCGCTTCGCTTTGCTTCGCTCAAGTGTGCGTTACCTTGTAAGAATCAATGGAAATATAAAACGTAGCTTCGCTTCGCGTCGCTTCGCTTCGCCTAGATGTGCTTTGGCCTTTAAGCGAACTATTAGAATATCTCCGGATTCCAGTATTTGTAAAAAAATATTTCAAATGAAAGTTTTATGATTCTTAACTATATCGCGGATGCACGATAAGTGATGACGCGAGGGAAGCGCTAGTTGCTTTCATCTTTTTTTCCTAACTGTTTTTGGAAATTTCTAGGCCTCTCTGAAATCTGATAAATTACGATAAATACCAAAAATCGTTTTCAGAGACTTTCAGTCCTTCAGAGAAATTAGTATACTGAAATATTTACAACAGGATGATGACTGGTATTCTCTGGAAATTTCTAGAATTGGAAAAACTTTATCTGAGAAACTCTGGCAAACTAATTCGTAAACTTTTAAAATTATTAGGCTTTCAGTTCTTCCAAGTTTAACACGTTCACTGCCGACATCACACACGCGTGTGCCATCGGCTATTTCCCTTAAAGGCCGGCGTCACACAGTGTGTGCCAATAATAAAAGGTAGTACCATAGCTCCTATAGCTCAATATCTTGTCCGCTTCTGGGTGGTGATGTACTAGGGTTTTCGGCCTGTGAAGAGCAACTCGTAAAATTCTTTGGTTTTAAAGTTTTTTTATTCTATATTGTTTCCATGGATGCAGATATCCCAGGACCGTCTAAACCAAAAAAAAAGTGTACTAGTAGTGAAATGAAAAAAAAATTAAAACGGCCAGTGGCACACCTTGTGTGACATACCTCCGTAGGTACTATCTAAAATCATGCCAAACTAACTAATAAAGGTTGTACTTCATATAAACATAGAAATTAACATAAAATACAAAAGTTCATATAACGGCTCCTGACATGCAAATCATGCAAATCTGATCGGCAGTGGACGTGTTAATATGCGCCTTTAAGAAAAATAATTGTTTGAAGTATAAATTCGCAAAATACAAAGTTTTTACGAAGGTTTAAGACAGTCTGTTGATTGCATGAAGAAAAATGAAAAGACGGAAAAGCTTCCCCAGCTAAGAAATTCAGGAATTCATTTGTTAAAATTCAGAACCACAACGAAAAAGAAAAGTTTCATAGATTCTTATATCGTTTGTCTTTTCTAGAATCCTAAAAAATCAATGATATTTCCACTCAGAGAGTATGAAGTTTAAGTTTTTTTCAATGAAATAATAATTTTTGAAATATTGTTTAATCAATGAAAAATGATATTATTTATAACAATGTTCATATGAAACTGTTCATTCTTAAAATCAGCGTGATTACGAAACGAAGAAATTAAAAAATCTGAAATAATAAGATTCCTTGCGTTTATCTCACATCATGTGAAAAGTTTCTTTGCAATTTAAGTAACATTAGAAAGTGTGGGGTCAAGTCCTATATTATAATAGTATTAGAAAGAATGACGTATATGCTTTTGAGCACTACATATTCATATCGCATGATAGTTATCATTTAATAAAAAGATTTGTTACCTGTGTTTGCATATGCGTATACAGCAGTGGCTTTCTCATAAATCCCATACCACATACCAAGCACTCGTAGGGTTTCTTATCGCTGTGTATAAATCGATGAGCATTTCTGTTATCTCGGCTATTGAATGCTTTGCCGCAAACCTATTAAAAATTAAAAAATTACCATTTAATAACAAATGTACAGTTAAAAAAATTGATGCAACCATGTGAAAACAAGAATAGACGAAAATCTTGACTTGGATAACGAAATCCGTTCTCCGACAAAACTCTAAAACCATTTTTAATTAATCCTTGTACAGCTCTTATTTCGACCGTTCATTCAAGACTTTTGGGTCAAATATGACCTAATCATAAGTAACAAATAAATATATACAGGGTGAGTTGTCGGTAGGATTGTAATGTTGTAAGAGGCAGGATTGGTATGTGGCTTACAGCGACTAATATCGAAATATTTCATTGTTTTCTCCCTGCTTGATCAAGTTTCTCATTACGATGAAGACTGTTACACTCCCCACGAAAAAAAACTTGATTAAGCAGCGAAAAAACTATTGAATAGCTCGATATTAGTCACTTTAGGCCATTTAATGATCTTCCCTCTTAGAGAACTCATCCAGGGAGTTATCAGGGAAACGTAAGGAAAAATAAAGAACTTTTTCGAATTTTTCGAGAATACCTACACAAATCTCACAAATAGCTTGGCTTATATATAATGTTAACATTTTAAAGAATTTATATATAGAAATATTTAAAAAAAATTCTTCCACTTGTGTATATGTATATATATGCATCTAAGTACAGGGTCCGGCAGGAAAGTATGGTGTTTCTGAAAAGAATGACACACACTTGTTTTTGAACGAATTTTAAAATCTATTGTTTTTAGACATTAGTCGCACATTGCCATTGTAGAATACGTAACATAATGTTCAGCTGCGAAAAATCACGTCAGTTAGGTCGCGTCCATTTTTGTCAAGGCATTCTTGTAGACGGATGGCAAAATCATCAATACTCCTTTCGAGCATAGCACGAGGAATCATTTCTGATCTCAAGGATCCTGTTATTTGAAATTTGTTTACCAACTTCATAATGGTATCCCGTTTTGGAACGCGACCATGCCGACCAACATTAAAATGGTTCCGAAAAGCAATGTGGCATTGGTATCCGACCGAAGTTGACGAAGGCTGGGCTCGTCTTCAGCGTTGAATGCACCGCGCTGTTATACGTGAATTGGAATGCGTATAGATGGTTGTCGCAGCGCCAGTGCTCTTTCACGTATGCCGCGATCATCGTCTTTAATGTCCGGTAGACCCTTTCAGCAGGATTCGCCTGCGGATGGCACATTGGCAGCATTGCCTGATGGATTTTCATCCCCTTGAAGTATGACGATAGCTGCTTGTTAACGAATTCCGCCCCATTGTCGGTGAGGAGGATATCGGAACTAACTCACCGATGAACGATGTCACGTTTAAAGGCCTTGATTACGAGCTTCCCAGTGGCTATTCGTAAAGGAATGCATTCGCTCCACTTCGAGTGAAGGTCAAGGAAGACGATAATGTATTTAAAGCCATCGGGACTTTTTGGTAGCGGTCCCATTACATCTGCCGCAACAACTTTCCACGACCCATGGATACTCCGCTGTCCCATGAGGCCCGTCAATGCATGTTGTTCCACCTTCGTCTCTTGGCTTGTGATACAGCGTTGAACATACTGGAGGACATCGTAATGCATTCTCAGCCAGTAGTAATTATGTCTGAACCGAGAATACGTTTTCTCGACGCCTATGTATCTTGCCTGCGGGTTGTCGTGGTTCTCTGCGAGGATGTTGGTACGCAGGTTGGGTGGGACGACTTACCTCCACACGCTGTTGTCCAGTACGACCAGATCGAGATATACGTTGGAGCAATATCGGTGTAGTTACTCATCATCGATCTTCCATCTTTCGTTCTTGTTGGGGTATCATTGGGCGTGGTCTCTGCGTTTTTCGTACCACTTCTTTTGAGCTGAAGCGGTATGCGGAGATCCATCGGCTGCATCGACCGTAGCTACTGCTTCCGTATCTGGCTTGTTCATTCGTGAAAGGGCTTCCGGTATGTGGTGTAACGCTCCTTTTCGGTACACAATCTCGTAATCGTATTGCAGTAGCTACCCAACTCGCGAGACGTCCGTCGGGGCTCTTCGGTTTATGCAGTCACCGTAGACTGCTGTGATCCGTGACCACCATGACGTAGTACCCCTTGAGATAGTGCCGATATTTTCGTATTGCCCAAAAAACGGCGAGATACTCCTTTTCCGTCACAGAGGAGTTTCGCTCGGCATTGTATAATGTATGACTCGCGAACGCGATGACGTATTCAATCTTGTTCATCGTCTGTGTTAACACGGCGATTCCGTAGTCGGTCGCGTCTGTTTATACTGTGAACGAAACCGAAAAGTCCGGTAGCGAGAACACTGGAGTAGTCGCGATCAATTTCTTGATCTCCTGGAATGCCGTCTCCTGCTCACTCCCCTAGTTCCACACGGCGCCTTTCTTCAGTAATACCGTAAGCGGTGTCGATTTTGCCGCGAAGTAGTGAAGAAAGCGTCAATATCAGGAAGCCATTCCTAGGAAGCGCCGGAGTTGTCGAATGTTTTGCGGTACCGGATATTCAAATATGGGTGCGACTTTCTCGGCATCTACAGGGTCTTCATAAATGATTACAGACCACGTGACAAGCCACGTGACCTACGCGCATATGCTATTAGTTGAGAGCTCCGATTAGTACCAATTGTACAATGTTGGTTGGATATGCACGTAGGTCACGTGGTCTGTAATCATTTTTGAAGACCTTGTATGTATCTACGGCCCATTTCAATTTACCCGAAATCTGAGATATCGGTCTTCGGTAGATTTCGCATTCTCCGGGTTGATGACGAGGTCGGCGTCTCCGATCGCCCGTAGGACGTGCTGCAGGCTACGCAGGTGATATCATCGAAGTATGCGAAGGTGAGCGGTTCCATATCGGGACCGATAAGGTGGTCGAAGAGCCATTGTAACGTGGCCGGGGCTCCCGAAAGTCCAAAGGGCATCCTTTTGGACTGGAAGAGACCTCTTCCATCGGGATAGGTGGTACGCCTGGCTCAAGTAGAGCATCGAGATGTACCGCGCAGATCATAGCTTGTTCCGGACTCCTTCCATGTAGGGTAGTGGATAGGCGTCTCTCTTCGATATCACATTGACTTTCTGGAAATCTAAGCAGAAGCGATACTTTCCAGTCGGTTTTTTGATAATGAAATTCGCAGTTCGAGGGCTCGATAATGTCTTCCGCGAACATGCAGTTGATTTCCATATACATGGCCTCTCGTATTGGTGGCAAAACTAAATAATACCGCTGCTTCATCGCCGGATGTCTGCGTATCGATACGGTGTTTGATGAGAGTCGTGCCTTCCGCTCTTCCCGAGATCTTCGAAATATCCCCGGCTAAGAACTTCCGTTGTTCTTCGGCTACTCGAACGTCGAATTAGGAATTCTCACATATTTTTTTACATTATAAATGGATTGAGCACGTAAAAAGAGTTGGGACGTGTTTTTATTTTTTTTCTGACGCGAAATTAAGCCGCAAAAAATTAATAAAATTTGCGATAAACTCCGCCCACTTGAAACAGCCGGTCGAGCGGTACGCCGCGCCGTGATGTCACTATACACTCTTGTGTTCGATTTTAATTTGTCTATTTTTAAAATACTCGGAAAAATATATAGAACAAATGTGTGTTACATAAATCCAAAGTATGCCTTTTAATTTGTAATAAAAATGGATTTTTTATACGGCTTATTTTTTTTAAATATCTCGAAAACTATTGAGAAGCTATCGAGACATGCTACGGAAAAAATTTAGAGAATTTCAAGACGAAACGATTGGTTTTTATCTCATTTTGTTACGATGAATAGTTCTCAAGATATTGCATTTTGTACATAAATACGCGCCGTGTAGCGCTCGCGCGCTCTTGCAAACAAATGCCTCTTACTTCACTAAAAATTGATATTTTTTGATGATTTTTGTTTTGTTTTAAAGGTAATGAAATATTGCAATCAGAAATAAAAACTTGTCAATTTTTATTTTTATTTTAGGCCAGTTATCGAAAATTCGACGTACTCCGTTTTTAAATACTCCATTTATATAAATGTAATTTTCAAAATTTTTAATTTACCAAAATAAATGAGTAATGCTTCGTTTCGGAGTCGAGAAGCTCGAGTTTAGCGATATTCGCAGGTGCGACAAGGATAACGCGACGTGAGTTCATGCGTCAGAGAGAGATAATCTCCTATTGCTCGATCTCGTATGAAATTAAATCGTTGAAAATAGCAATTCAACCTCGGTTTTTAATCATTTTTACTAATTTTATTTATAATACTAATCAAACAGAAAAATTACGCTAATAAATATTAAATAAATAGAAAATATTACATTTTTTCCGCAGCATGTCTCGATAACTTCTCAATAGTTTTCGAGATATTAAAAAAAAAGCCGTACAGGAATACATTTTTATTAAAAATTAAAATCGGACACTTGTAAAGAAAAATGGGCAACAAAGTTGATTTTCTCAGCCTGTCTACTGTACTAGAAGGCGCGCCGGCGGACCGTTACCATGTATAGTCACGTGACGATACCAGTGCCACCCATAACGCGGCGTTTCACTGGGGAGGCGTGGCTATGCTACTTTTAAAGTAATGTTTTTAGGGTAGAAGTTTTTTTATCAGTTTTTACTATTGATACTGTGTTTTGAATAACTTTAACTATTATGTCTGCTGTGCTTCAGGCATATTAAAATTTTATACAAATTCCTAATTTGAGTCCGACGGCCCCAACTTCAATCGCGAGGATTACCTCCTCACGGATTATTTCCAGACTGCTGTTGGCCGTCTTGATGCAGCCAACTTGAGGAATTCTGACAGTGGCTCCCCTTCGAAATTGTATCTTCCGGCTCTAGATGTCGGTAGTCGCAGAACGGTGTCGGTGATCGTTTTACATATACGGTAATCTCATCAAGAGGGCCCTGAATGAGGCAGCGCGTCCTTCGTTGCGGTCACCATTGACCTGCTGATTCTTTTCAGATCCGATTTTGTTTCTTGCGGAGGGAGTGCTTTGTTTACGCTCCTTTCAGTGCTTTTACGTTTCCCGTGCATCTGCGGCGTGAAGGATTCGGCTGCTCCTTATTGCACTGGTAGTAAAATCCTGGCTTTTTCTCAGCTTCGGATATCCCCGAAGCAAGTGCTCGGAACTCCCGCAGTTCCAGCACGTGGCTGATTAGCTCATTCCCGTGGTGGCACCTGTCAAGGGGGTTTCGCAGAATTCTTCGGACCCGTAATCGTGGTGTTGGTCGATTTCCCGGTCGAAGTTGCGTTCTGACCGGCCTTTGGCCTTGTTCAGGTGTTAACCGCCTTGGTGCGAGCCGAAGTCACCTCAGCCATGGCATTAACGGCCATCGCTCCCCTTCGAGTCTTCCCGGAAAGTTTCAGATGGTAGGGGAAGGTGGCGGAGATATCCTCGTGGGGAGTCGGCTGGCGGAATTTGGTGACGTTCATCTAGAGCCGTTCCCTTTTCGTGGCCCGGTATACCAGATCCTCCATGGTCCCGATGGTGTCTCGCTCGATCTGCTCCTGATATTTCGGTTGAAGGTTATTGTAAGGAATCTCCAGCAGGTCATCGGAATGTGGCGGTCATTCCATTCGAGCGGCAGTGGACTCGAGACACGTAATAAATTCGAGTGCTGTTGCGTTCGCGTACGAAGGAACGTATCGAGTTCCTTTTGCAGATTCAGTGTCTCGAATCGCGTAAGAAACTCTCTCTGGAACTCGGTCCAGATCGTCTACCGATCTCGTTTCACGCGGATCCGTTGACGGGGAATATTGTCGAGAATCGCCGGTATAATAGCAATTAACCAATCCTTGTTCAGTTCTGCCATCCCGGCCCGATCCTCCAATTTCTCGATGAAATTCTCCGCACTCCCATCCTTTCGGCCGCTATACGACAGCTTCCAGCAATAGATCATGGCCGTGAGATCCTTCGAACCGGTGTCCGAGGTCGTCGGGAACGGAATTTCTGTAGCTTTCTGTTCAATTCGCGAAACCGGGAAATCGGGATACCGATTGCGAGCTAGGGCGAGCTCTTCTGGACCCATTTTGGTGCAGAGGATCGTGCCCTGATCCTTCCTATTTGCTCTAGTCTTCCGGAGACTCGGTGAGAGCCTCGTCAAGAGTCCTGCAGTACCCGCCGCAACGCTAATCGAACCTCCACGGCTAGTTTGTCCGCAATCGCATCGTCTGGGAAAGATCCGTTAAAGGACCTGGCGCGTTACGGATTGGAGGTGGGGTGATAGTATCGCGGTTTTCACTCAGAAATTCTCTCCGGCCCGCTGTACTATACGATTGCAGACGTCGTCATTATGGGTCGCGTGGTTGACATCATCGTTGTGGTGGTAGGGGTACCACAGTGAAGCAATCGTTCTCTTCGCTTGAGCGGCGGCTATCGGTGTTGCTAGATGGTTAGGTACGATCGAGAGTACCTACCCATTTGTCTGCGGCCATTGAATTTTCTGGGTTGAGGCGTTCACCGTACTCTTTCCGAAATTCATCGACGCTACCCCTCCGGAGCTCGTCAAGGACCGCGGACACACGCCCTCAGTTCGCGGGCAATAATATTTTACCTGTAGCTAATTGTAGTAGTTCCACCAGTAGTACCATAGCAGTGATATTTGTCAGAATTATATAGGGCTGAGTTTCGAAAATGACGTACAAAATTTTTGTAATTATTTTATAGTAGTTGGCTGTAGTTTTTTCTTCGTAGTCGGGGGTAGTTGTATTATTTCGTAAGGGTTTGCACATCGAAAAGTCGTAGCTCCGGAAATGTCTGTATCTCTTGAACAAGTACAAACGATCGGCAGAGTAAAAGTGTTGGTAGTCCCGCTTCATTCTTGGCGGTAATAAACCTTATGGGAACTGGATCCCGGTGGATTTGGCTGGGCTTTACATATGTTGTAGATCTTGATGTTCTGATTAAAAGTTATCATTGCCGCAATAACGGAAAATGGGCAGTTTTTGAGTTTTGAGACCTTAAAGTTCATACTTTTTGCTTTCCGTCATACGGTCTATTGGATCGAAGTAATCACGTAAAATCAGGTTTTCTGTGAATTTTGCTAAAAATCACGTATTTTGTATTTGGTGAGCTACCGATTCAGGTATCATCCGGTCAGACAAAAATAAGTAGTTCTGGGGGGGAAACTTTAAAGTTACCGCTTTTTACTCGAAACTATACGCTCTTTTTTAGCCAATTCAAGCACGCATTTAAGATCATCTGTGATCTTGTGAGCACGTGTTTGCCTCCGTATACTTATGCGCAAGTGTGTGCGTGCGCGTGCATAGGTTTAAATTTTTTAATGTCTGATTTTTCCACTTTTTTCTAATTTTGTCCGTGTATCTACATTGCTTTAGGGCACAAATCTTATGGAAACTGGTTTAGTACTGAAATCCTCACGTACTTCACATATATTGTAGTTTATGACCTCCTGATCAAAAGGTACCATTGCCATACACTCAAAAAATGTAACTTTTGATCAGGAGGTCATAAACTACAATATATGTGATGTACGCGAGGATTTCAGTACTGAACCAGTTTCCATAAGATTTGTGTTCTAAAACAAAGCAGATACACGAACAAAATTGTTTTCTGAGTTCCCTTTAAGGATCCCTATGTTCCAGAATTGTTTCCAATTCTTTGGTCCATTACGTGAGCAGCAAGAAATTTTTAATATTCAACTACATTTCTCGAAAAATCTCAGCTCCTTCTTGACTTTTTGGAATAGTAAAATTGCTAAAATTTTTTCACCTCCGATTGTTTTGGTGCCCATTTCGTGTTAATTCCTTTAGGGGCACTTTTCAAGTGCTTATCCGGCTAGACCCTTTAAGTAAAAAATTAATGTAAAACGCGTGTTCTTAGCATAGATTTAACGAATATGTCGTTGATCTTAAGTAATTTGCGTTATATTAGTTACAAAAGCGAGAAATGCAGCGCGAACCGCGAACCCGCCAAAGCGCGACGCGCGAGTATTAGAGGCTTCAAAATAGCACGATAATAAACAGCGCAACTTCGAGCGTGGATTGGCGGGCGAGGAATCAACCGATCGGGATGATTTTTTTTGAAAAGACTGGAAATTGAGTCTAGTTTAAATAGTAAACTATCGGTAGGGGTCTCTGATGCACTGGAAAATAACTGCGCGCGGAAAAACCGGGCGCAAGAACTTTTGGCAAACAACTTTTAACTTTGAACGCTAATAACTTTTTTCCAGTACGTTGGAGAGTTTTACTTGATATAAACTCAATTAAAGAGTAAATCCTGACGAGTCCAATGACCCCAGAACGACTGCTGTGGGATTATTAGAACGCGAGATATGAGTAGTTAAAAAAAAAGAATCCAAGATGGCGGCGGACGGGGCAATTTGGAGAATGCGCAAATTCAGGGTTAAGGTCTCCATCGAAGACCTTTTCGAATGAGCAACAAAAGGGAAAATGTTTCTGAAATTTTTGGGTCAATTCCTAAATGCACTGGACTATCAGTTGTTTGTATGTACTAGCTATGCTCCCCAAACCCCGGGGGGTAAGTACCTGGCTCCGCGCATCGGGTCCCAAGATCGCCGGGGGTTTTGGCGACACGGTTTTGTCCACGCATTTATGAATAAACTATTTTATATAATATACAGGGTGTCCGAAAAGTATGGAAACGGTTGAATATCTCGAAAAGTACGCTTCAGATCGGGAAACGAAAAAATACGTATCCGATATTTTTTTAAAAACTATCAAATGATATCAAGATTGTTCCCACACCCTAACCCCTGTGGGTGGAGCAGGGGGAAGCTTCAAAATCTTAAATAGGAACCCCCACTTTTGATTGCATATTCGCATTCTACATTAAAAACTACATAACTTTTATTTGAAACATTTTTTTCGATTCGTGGCAGATGGCGCTATAATCAACGAAATTCAATTTTTTCGGTTTTTGCAATTGAGAGTCGATTTATTTAATTCTGCAATACAATTGCGATAGAAATTTACATTTTTTATTCTCATACTTGATATTTTTGTTAAAAATTTAATTTAGTTTTGCAAATGTGAAGTGCAGATGCGTTCTGTACCTGGAATTCCCCGTAAGCTAATTACTCAAGGATAGTCCCTTTCGGAATAAATCGAGGTTCGAGGGTCCGGAAAGGCCCGGCAATTAGCGGTACCTGGTTACGTGTATTTGCCAGATTTCTAAACGTTTAACGATGAAAGTTTTACTGTAAATTCAAATTTGCAAAACTAAATTAAATTTTTAACAAAAATATCAAGTATGAGAATAAAAAATGTAAATTTCTATCGCAATTGTATTGCAGAATCGAATAAATCGACTCTCAATTGCAAAAACCGAAAAAATTGAATTTCGTCGATTATAGCGCCATCTGCCACGAATCGAAAAAAATGTTTCAAATAAAAGTTATGTAGTTCTAAATGTAGAATGCGAATATGCAATCCAAAGTGGGGGTTCCTATTTAAGATTTTGAAGCTTCCCCCTGCCCCACCAACAGGGGTTGGGGTGTGGGATCAATCTTACAAGGAAACGTTTCGAGGCCGCCGCTTCCGATCTTGATGAAACTTCGTAAATTTAAAGTTTATCGAAAAATAAGAGACCCCTATTTTTTTATAGCGGCCCAATTTTGGTTTAAGGGGGTGAAATGGACCCCTGAATTTTCACCCCCTTCGAGCTATCTCCGAAACGAAGCGAGATAGATGAAAACTTTCAATGTACGTTTTGTTTGGTTTTTTTAGTATAATAAAATCCCCTAAACAGATTTTGAAAAAAAGCATTATTTTTCAAAAAAAAAAATTTTTTTATCTAATTTTTCGAAATTTCGGTTTAGTCATGTGGACAAAAATTTAGGAAATTTTATTACAAATTCAACCATGTATATGACATGATATATTTCCCTCCTACAGTTTTGCAAATTTCTAACTTTTATGTCTGATAATGAGCGGGCTACCAATGGCAGTGACGGGATAGGTCGGGGGTTATTACTTCTATGTATTTTAATGCCACTTTTCTTTTATTTAATAAAGTTCAACTTCTATGGCTCATAATTATGACAATAATGGTATTCCGTGAAAAAATGTTTCATACAAAGTTGTTTCTTACACCAAGCACACGTAATAACGGCAATATCGCCACATATGTGGCATCGTGGTTCCGAGTCCTGTGCAAAACAAAATTCTACAGGATGTTCAAATTCAGGAGGTCTCCTGAATATATATCCACTCTTGAACCACGAATATTTAATAAAGTTAGTAAACCGTGGTGAAGAAAACTGATTATGAGTAAGAGATTGAAGTTTTAAAATATTATCTCTCGAATGAAGGTTAATATCGTAATTGAAAAGAGTTACAATATCTGAAAACCTCCTTACAAAATTCTTCCACATTCGAAAGCCGTATACGTCTAGCGGAATATTATCAAAATAAAATGGACAAAAATTGTTCAGAAATCTTATTAATAAATCCGACCGTTAATTTATTTATATTATTTTCTGTTTGTGTGTAAGTAACTAATAATTCACTCACAGGTTAGATAAAATTGTCTGAATTTTTATAGTTTTTTGTTGGAATCATTTTTTTCTTTACTTTTCTTCTTCGCGTACTGTTTCCTCCAGTACTCCTCACATTCTTGCAGCTCTCGTTCTACTTCGGCCATGGATGGTCCTGTTGTGCGGAATGTCAGATCCAGCGATTTCCCGGGAGACGGCAATGGTATGTGCCCATTTTTAAGATCCTCCACGATCTTCTCAAAAGTCGGTAACTCGTTTGAACCCATCACTTGAATGATAGACGCAGCCAATGAAACTGAAGCTCTTTGCTTCTCGGCCCTGTATATATACTCCTCGAAAATGCCGTAAACAACATTCCTGTTATTTGTAGGGTTGCCTTATATGGCCCCGGTGATGCGAAAGAGGGAGTTTAGTTCTTTGGACAAGCTTTATTATTAGTTGGCTCTGTGCCCATGTAAAAATATTTTCGTACGCGCTCTCGAGTTTCGTACGCGGACTCCGAGGATGATGGCCCCTTTTTGGGAAGTCGGACCTCCCACCCTCTCCAGTCTGTTTCGTTCTTGTGAGGCGACTTCATTATATATAAGGAAGCGAAAGAGAAAGCTTTTTAGTCTGAATATTCAGTTTCTATGGTGCACAGCAGTTCATATTATTATTATGGCAATTATAAATCCGATCAATGTGTTAACTTTATTGGTGGCCGTTTTCAGTGTACCAAATGGAAGAGAAACTCCAATGAATAGTGCAGAAGTGCAATTGAAAGATTTATTACAAAATATTATTATACGTAGCATGGAGGATTCATCATTTCGAGTCGAACATGAAAATAAATTGGAATTGGAAGATTCAATCGAGGATAGTGAAATGCACGCTGTTAATACTGACTGGCTGGAATCGGATGTCGAGGATGTTCCTCACGTAGAAACCTCTATACCTCCAGAACCATATCCCTGTACACCCGATGAAGAAGCGGTTAGCTTTGACTATAAACAAAGTGCCATAGATTACTGGAACAGTGGGAAGAAAAGACGTCGAACCGTAGCAGCAGTTCAACATCAGTTTAAAAAAGTGAAATCTGATAGACAATTACGAAGATGGGCTGCGCAAGTAGGACAGGGGGGTACTCAAAATGATAAATTAATACGCATAGCGAAATATACTTTTGATAAATTTGTAGAAGCTAGTAGATCGAAAATAATAGTACATAATGTAGACCTTAAACGATGGGCTTTACAAGCAAAAGAAGTAGAGAATCTTCCAACCTTCAAAGCAAGTCAAACATGGTTGAGGTCATTCAAGAAAGCATATAGAATTGTCTCTCGAAAGATCACAAAGTTTGTAACGAGAAAAAACGTTGAGGGTGAGGAAAGTTTGAAAGTACGAAGCCATGACTTCGTAGAACAAGTGAAGCCACTCATTACACAATATGGACCACAAAATGTATTTAACTCTGATCAGAGTGGATTTAATTTAGAAATACATTCTGGCCGAACTTTAGCTACATCGGGGCAAAAAAAAATTGAAGCTGTGGTACAATCAATATCTTCTACAACCCACAGCTATACTATACAACCCACCATATCTGCTGATGGAAAACTACTGTCGCCTCTTTATGTGGTATTAAAAGAGGCTAGTGGGCAATTGGGAGAACGAGTGCAACAAACCGTGTTTAGGCCGCCAAATGTATACTTCATGGCTTCCAAATCTGGGAAACTTACAACCGATCTCATGAAAACATGGCTGCAAGAAGTTTACTTCCCTAACACTGGATCTACAAGCGTCTTACTGCTGGACTCTTGGAGTGGACAATGTGAGCGAAGTGTTCGAGAAGCTACACCAGAAGACAAGACAATAATATTAATGACGATTCCACAAGGCACCACCGGACTGATTCAACCGCTAGACGTATACGGATTTCGAATGTGGAAGAATTTTGTAAGGAGGTTTTCAGATATTGTAACTCTTTTCAATTACGATATTAACCTTCATTCGAGAGATAATATTTTAAAACTTCAATCTCTTACTCATAATCAGTTTTCTTCACCACGGTTTACTAACTTTATTAAATATTCGTGGTTCAAGAGTGGATATATATTCAGGAGACCTCCTGAATTTGAACATCCTGTAGAATTTTGTTTTGCACAGGACTCGGAACCACGATGCCACATATGTGGCGATATTGCCGTTATTACGTGTGCTTGGTGTAAGAAACAACTTTGTATGGAACATTTTTTCACGGAATACCATTATTGTCATAATTATGAGCCATAGAAGTTGAACTTTATTAAATAAAAGAAAAGTGGCATTAAAATACATAGAAGTAATAACCCCCGACCTATCCCGTCACTGCCATTGGTAGCCCGCTCATTATCAGACATAAAAGTTAGAAATTTGCAAAACTGTAGGAGGGAAATATATCATGTCATACATGGTTGAATTTGTAATAAAATTTCCTAAATTTTTGTCCACATGACTAAACCGAAATTTCGAAAAATTAGATAAAAAAATTTTTTTTTTTTGAAAAATAATGCTTTTTTTCAAAATCTATTTAGGGGATTTTATTATACTAAAAAAACCAAACAAAACGTACATTGAAAGTTTTCATCTATCTCGCTTCGTTTCGGAGATAGCTCGAAGGGGGTGAAAATTCAGGGGTCCATTTCACCCCCTTAAACCAAAATTGGGCCGCTATAAAAAATAGGGGTCTCTTATTTTTCGATAAACTTTAAATTTACGAAGTTTCATCAAGATCGGAAGCGGCGGCCTCGAAACGTTTCCTTGTTAGTATCATTTGATAGTTTTTAAAAAAATATCGGAGACGTATTTTTTCGTTTCCCGATCTGAAGCGTACTTTTCGGGATATTCAACCGTTTCCATACTTTTCGGACACCCTGTACTATAATATATAGTAATAAAAAGGGAGTAGGAAAGGATTTGATCCAGTCAGTATTTTGACGGGCCGAGCTAACACCCGAAACAGTTAGTTATTATAATAAGACTAAACTTGGCGTCGATATGGTTCACCAAATGGCGCGAAAATATAGCGTGAAATCAAAATGCAATAGATGGCCTGTACACGTATTTTTCAATATCCTAGATTTCGCTGAAATCAATGCATGGATACTCCATCAGGCAACAACTGGAATAAAGATACCAAGGCCGCGTTTCCTGTTACAATTGAGGGGCCTGGAAGTAAAAGGGTAAAAGGGTGGAAGTGCATTTTTGGTCGGTCTGAAATAATTGACTTTAAGTTAACTTGAATTAAAAAATTCCAGCAATAAGTTTAGAAAACTGTGTAAATATTTTAATAATTGAAGTGTAGATACTTGCAGATGGACTCGTCACAGAGTATTACGAATTCCTTGAAGAAGAAAAGGAAAACCTTCAAGAAGGAACATCAAGCAGCCCAAGCAATAATTCCCAATCACGAAGAAAATGCCAAATAAGATTGTAGGTACACGGATAATAAAACCACTCAAACTTGCATAATTTGTAAAAAATTTGTCTGCGGAAAATGCATGAAAGATCAACCAGTCATAATATGTAAAAATTGTAATTAATTGATTATTTAATTTATAAACCTAAAAATATGTTTAATTATTTTATTAGAAATAAGAAATTATATTGAGAATTATTTCCTTTAATAAAGTAAGAATTTTTTTCTAAAAATCAACATTTATTTCATAAGAATATGTATGGAAGCTCTTATAGGAAGAACAGATTGAAACTTCGTACATCCGACCGTGCTCGTCAAAGAGTAAAACGGCGCGGTGCGGGCTCGGTGCGGTGGTGTCGGCGCGGTGTCGTTGCGGTTAGGTGGGGACTGGGCGGTTCTATTCTGTTTTGTAACTTTCTCACCGTGTGATGGCCAACACTCGGTACGGGCGCGGTGCGGCTATGTCTGTCTAGGCCTTTACACTGCGTGACTGCAGTGTGGCTTCACGGTGGACATCCAAATGGACACCCCAGTGCATGCACGCGAATGCACCGCGTGAAAGTAGTGTGCAGTAATGGTGGCGCCACTTTGCTATCGGGGACGGTAAATAATCCGATAGTCGATAATATAGTCCTTCTTTTTTTTTAATGTCACCATATGAAACGAGCAATTGAACATATATAATGGACATGAAACCATAATACATGTTATTGCAGGGAAATAATTGCAGTAATGGAAATACTCGCTATAATTTTCTGAATATAAGGAAAAAGAAAAAATATTTTAAAAGTAATAATTAGGAAAGGAGATACAGGCATTTGAAGTCATACATATATATTCTCTCACATACATTTGATGGCGTATGCGTGTGGTCGCATTTGTGTACGCATTTTCGATCATCGCCGAACAGTCGACGATGAAAGCCGGAATATATCTCACACATTCAATGGTGCGTGTGTGTTTGATCGCATCTATGTATACACATTTCCGATCATGGCCGACTATCGCCGAAGATTGCCGAAATTTTTGTGACATTTTGACATATATATATCGGCCGAGAAATAAAATTCTCGACTCTTAGGCGCAAGGGGCGTGGTTTCGCGTTGTTAAGGATGAATCTCTGTTAATATGTAACTTATAAAATTTATTCTGGTCTCTATCAATAGAGAATAATCAATTTATATGGTGTAACTAAGCATAGTTTTGGTTATAACCATATATTTATTGAGAAGATTCGATGTAAAAATTGAGGGGTGGAGGGGGCAGACATTAGTGGTATAAAGAGACGTGGGTGCCCGCTTTATGAACAGAAAACACTTGAACGAACATGCCGCGAGACACTACCGTGTCTCTTGATCAAAACGAGTATTCGGTTCGCCGGACATTTTGAGCATTGCGAGTAATTACGGTCAACATAATCGACCAACGGACCGGTCTATTTACCGTCTCGTCGAAATATGGACATAAACAATGTTTTTTCCAATAAGACGGTGCCACTTGCCACACTGCTCGTGAGACAATCTTTTTATTGCACGAAAAGTTTCCGGGACGCGTTATTACGAGAAATGCTGATGTAAACTGGCCAACAAGGTCATGCGACCTTACACCCTTGGACTATTTTCTATGGGGTTATGTGAAATTTCTAGTTCACAGAAATAAGCCCCGAACAATTGAAGACCTTAAATGGAACATTCAACGCACCATTGAAAACATACCACGTGATATGTGTCAAAAAGTAGTGGAGAATTGGGCCTCCAGAATGCACGAAATTAGACGAAGTCGGGGAGGAGATTGAACAACATTATTTTCAAAACATAATGTCAGAGATAGTTCTTAAAAATGAATAAAAGGTTAGTGGATTATCATTTATAGTTATCATTGTGTTTAAGTTTAAAGTTCTGGCGCCCTTATTGGAAAACCCTTTATATTCGTTCCTCGCCAGGAATCTTGTTTTGAATTTTAAAATTAATATCATGAACTATATCATTCCTGACAGCTAAAATGGCTTTCAAATAACCAATTTGAATTTGTGTAATCTTGAACAATGTTCGGATAAACTTTATCTATTAATTCATCTGGACTGTTGACGACATTACATAAATTATTCGTAAGTTCAATTTGGCCAGTAATAGAATCAATTAGATGGCTGCCTTCACCAATTTGTAACAATTTTTTGGCAAAATGTTTCGCTTCTTCGTCATTAGAAAGTCGAACTCTCATATTCGTTCTTAACACGTTGACTGCCACCATAATATAAAAAAGAAAAGTTTCTTGGGCCAAACTCAAAAATAAGTTAAAAACGTCTGCTTTAGCATTTAAAATCGACACTTAAAAAACAATGCGAACAACTCGCTGACGCCAGCACCAACGCAAGCCGATACATCATCCAAGCACATCGTTAACGGGATATCAACATCATTCCGTCTTTTATTCCTTATAAAAGTCCAAAAATAGTTTACATTCGACTTGTTTCCACTTTCAACAACTCTGATGTAGTTCTGATAACAGGCCGAACTCAATCTCCTACAATCAGCCCTCAATATACTGAACTCCAAATAGCTGTTTCTCGTCCTCATCAGTTTATGCCTTTTATGAGCAATCTTTTACAACGTGATTTTTTGTACTAACTCCCGTGAAAACCGGACCGAAAAGCTAGACCGTATCTTTTTACATAAAGGCACATACATGGCTATACCGTTGCTAATCACCTCATTAAGCCATTCCACTTTCTCATCTGTGCCATTGATTCTGTATAAATCCTCCCAATTGTAACTCCGGAAATAACTCCTCAGTGCATCGAAGTTTGCTCTCTTAATCCTTCGTTGCTCACATGGGGTGTAGGCGACACCCCAGCCTCCTTTTTTTGCATGCCACGCCTAGAGTTTTTTTTCGAGGTTGGCACTTTCAGAACCTTTCGAGAACATTTCATTAAAGAATTTGGCACCAATAGCGCAAGACAAAACCGATTTGTTTATCCGACAGAATGCTGCAAAGTGTTAAAAAGTGATTTTTAACAATCTGTAATTAACTTAATATTTAATATTTTTCTATAAAACTTATTCCAATTTGTTAATTTGTCCTTCGTTAATAAAACGAGAGTATGATAACTATCCTCAGTCTATTATTTATACTATTTTTTAATAAAAATCGGTAGGGAGATCTGTGTCTGAAAACCGAGACCTCATGTACCGAGAATTCGAGTTTTATTTTCAATTAGAAAATTACGAAATTTTTTTTTTATATATTGAGATCATTAGGCAATATCTCAAGCGTTAAAATAAGAAAAAAAAGTATTTAAAAATTTCAATTTTTCATTAAGAAAACGTTAAATTTAACTGGGGTGTAGAGTACACCCCAGGCGAGTTCTGATGTTTCAAAAACCCACGTGAGTAACGAAGAGTTAAAGGTAAAAGTTGGTGATCCATTGTACATCAGACCCACTTGAGACTGAGATTCAATCTTATCTTCCAAGCGAATAAGTGCTTGATTGAATATCTCTTCAGTGAACTCAATATTTAATTATGGATAAACTTGACGCACTTGATGTAATACATCGTCGCTTCATGCTTTCTTTGAATTTTTCCCATAATAGATTGGGATTTGATAGACTACATGTTGTCGGTATTATTGCAAATAGATCTCTCCTTTTTCTGTTGCTGCAGTCAGTGCAGCTTCTCAAAGTGTCAACTCCCAATGATTATCATTTTCCAGTAATCCTAGTCGCTCTAAAACATGCTGAAACATTTCAAAACAATCTAGAATATGCTTGAACATTTTGGAACATACTAGAATATTTTGGAACATTCTAGAACATCTTGAAATAGCCTGGAACATTCTGGAAGAGTCCGCGATATTTTTGAAAATTTTACGACACTGTAGAGCACTTGAGAGAGTCAACCCTTTAACCCTTAATTCGACAGTGTATCTCATAAGATACATTGTTTTTTTTAACTCAAAATATACTAAAAATCCTTAACCTCATACATCTTCTAGTCGAGGTTACTTAAATAGCTTAATAGGTAAACCCACAAATAGCTCGATACTCCCAGTGTTAACCACGATAACTACATGTCAGTAAACAAACATGAACGCTAGTTGTAGCACCTGGTGCACGCCACCGGTAAATTTTAGGTATTTTTTTCCTAAATTTCAAACTGTGATTTGATGATATGTCGTATGTTTAATCAATATAATATATGGCCAGCCTTATGTACCGATTTTATACAAAATTTATTTTTTGTATCTAAAAGAAATAGAGTTTCAATATTATGTATCTAATAGTCTACATTGCCAATTTAGTCTACAGCATACAATCTAAACAAAAAATAAGCCTAAAATCAATAAATAATCCTAAGAAAAAAAGGCAATCTACTAGATAACCGGAAGTACATGTAAAAAAAATTAACCCTCAACTGGTATGGTTGGGTGATATGGATTGGGTTGGACGGTTGGTTGGGTTGGGGTGGGTATGACCCACGCCAAATTTGTACGCTTATTTTCTCTGAAAGTTTTCGCGACACACTCTCGCGCAACCACGTATTCCCCCACTATAGTTCACTCTCCTATGCGGCAAGTTGGACGGTCAGTTACGAATTGGCATTGTGTGCTCTAGATCACTTGGGTCAATTTTGATCCGACCATACTATTTACGTGCTAATATTTAGAAGTTACTTTTGACAATCATGTCGAAATTTCTCACACAAAAACAGTTAGAAGAACTTGCTATGGAAAATCAACACGTGCCAAGGGAAATAAGACAAAAAATAAAGCAATTCCTGAAGGTAGAAAATCAAGCAGCAGAAACGGGACCACCTAATAAACGAAAAAGATGCAATGAATGTCCTTCTACCCTCGACAGAAAACACTCCACATACTGCGACATATGCAAAAAAAATGGTTTGTAAACAACATTTGGTCATGAAAAGTTATTGTATGCCCTGCAATGAACGTTTGTAGCTTTACTTTTTCATTTTGTTTTTTATTTTCTTGTTTGTAACAGGACCCCATGTAGAATTGTTATTTCGGTTTTAAATGTTCCTTGACAGGTACACTACGTAAAGTTAGACTATTTTATATTGATTTTAGACAATAAGGCAAATGTACGGATCAACATTTATATTTTTTATTCGTTATTTGAAATATTCCATTTTGTATTCATGTTTTAACGTTTCTCATCACAATTTTGAAATTGAACATTCATTTCCAAAACTGATTGTGCTACTTTACTGCCAAAGGGCCAAACTAAAGTAGAGTTCATGAACTAAGATAATACTGTTATTTATTTCTTTGCTCTATGATTGGGCCATAGATGACCCGACCATACCAGTTACGTTACCCTTAACTCACCATACTAGTTAAGGGTTAAATGTCCCGTCTTGCCAAGGCCGTCTGAAGAAGTTAGAAATGATAAGATTGATCATTTTCCTACATATATGGTACAAAGGGCAGATGCAGAAATTGTAAAAAAGGGAAAACACATTGGTACTGTGAAAAATGCAACACCCGATTATGCCTAGTTAAGGAAAGAAACTGCTTTTATAATTTTCATAACATTACTTAACTTGTCTTTGCTCTTATGTTTAAATGTTTATTTAAAGAACATGTGAAATTAACAATTGTTTCATGAACTTTGTGGTTTTACTTCAAATTAATTGTAAGCAATGCATCCAATAATATACAAATTATTTTCTTGCAACTTTAGTGATGTATCTCATGGGATACAATTAATAAATTTATTCCTGTAATAGATAAAAAAACATAATTATTCCACTAAAAAATGTTTTATTAACATCTGCCAAATGAAGAGTTAACCCCTACATCTCCAAAACAAAAACTTCATCGATGGGGGATGTAGGGCTACCATACCCCCATGGGGCTACGATTAGCGGTTCCAGAGTTTTATGGGAACGCAGACTAACCACACTTACTTTTATTATATATATTGATTACTCATATCTCTAGCCACGAACACGTGCTCGAAACGTAGCTCCCGGTAATGAAAGTGAGATATCCTGTAAGAAGAGTTGTCATCCAGAAAAAGTTATTGATTAGCATATAGGTTCATTGTAGGAATACGTAACGTCATTGGAGAGAATGTTATTCCTATTTAATAAAAAGATATTAGGTTTATTATAATACGACAAATTTTTTGTCTTTGATGTTGGTATCCCTTCTGCAACCACGGAGTATCCCGTGAGGTAGTCAGTGACGTACTGCGGATTTGCGTCGTCATGAGAATCCCACAAATAACAATAAATACATATTCAGAGATATCGTATTCATACCATGTAATTTCGAAGACGGTGATCATAGAAAATATGCGCGAGTGCGAGTTAAAATACCCCTGTGAACGCATAAGAGTTTCTCTGCCTCACACTCGAACTGAATAAGTCTGGGGAAATGAGCAACAGAAAGATTCTTATGGACCCACCACATGTTCTCGAAATCACACGGTATAAACGAACTTCCCTATGTTTTACAATTGAGAAATACTCAGTTGAAATACATATGCATACAACTCGAAGGAAATATGTATATACGGATACACACGAATTACATAATATTACGTTTTATTGGGGGTTCTCCAATAATGGATATACGGAACTGGACTATGATGACTGACCACAAAACAGTACCTAGTATGCGTAGGAAAAATAATGCCTAACATTAGCAACCCTCGAGTCTGATCTCGCGAATCGATTTATGATATCATTTTTGAGATTCTAGCTGATGACCTTAATTGTTGATTGGTTATTGTGGGCAGAGCAGGCTTTTAACATGATGAGCACCTCTTCTCTGAGATGGTAATATCGGGTGAAACATCGGAATTTTACCCAAAGGACAGTAACAATTGGTTGAAAATCGTAGTATCGACCTCCTCTCACAGAGGCAGTAGTTATCACACACGATATTAATCAGCAACCTGCTTTGTCGGCTTCAAGGGCCCTAAGTGTAATAGAAATAATTCTTCACAGAGTGCGATCGATGACATATCGACATCAATCGGGCGCGCCAAGGTACATACACGATCGTCACTTCTTTTCGTTTAAACTGACATTAAATGGAAGAGCCAACAATTCATGGATTGTTCCATGCTAATATATTTAACTAAATTTCAAAATTCATTTACTCGAGAACGGTGTAACAGATCGTCGGCAAATAATTCACAAAAGAATTTACATTTTACGACGAATGCATGGGTTCCCGGATGACTGTACATCGTGCAACACCCTGTTGAAATCTAAGGCGATAATTCTAAAAAAAATGGCGTGGAATCAATATTGTTCAAATGGAAAGCAATTTATATTAGCTAATCATGGCTCATCATTAGCTGTTACTCAGGTCTGGCACATCGTGCGAGATAGAATATATCTTATAGTCCAGTAAAATTTCCGTTTAAATCGAAAATTGACACATACGGGCGAAAACTTGGGAAAAGGTGTGTTTTGATGTTATTAATCGAGGGAACATATTAAAAGAAAAATCACCAACCGGGTACGGCTGTAAAAAATTATTTATTGTTGAAAAAATCGATTCTTCGCTAATATTTTGAAAACTACGTGACATATTGAAAAATAGTTAAGACAAAAGTTGTAGATAATAAAATTATCTACAAAAAAGCTATTACACTTTTTACCCTATCTTCAACGCCTAAGAAGCTAGGACCTCCAGATGAGTTGAAATGTTCAAATATTCATAACAAATCCAAAAATTAAGATTTTTGCAATTTTTGTTTGTAACCCGTTTAGAAGAATCTCATCATTTTTCCTAGCGAAACCAAATTTTGATTTTCATTGTTGTTTACACATGATTGATTTTTAAAGTTTTAAAAGCTTGAATTTACATAGAAATTTGCAATTAAAAAATTTTTTAATTATACCATCGTTTATTTTGGATTATTTCTGAAGAAAAAGCTAAATAGCAATTCAACGTATCTCACCTGGTTTGCAAGATATGCTAAATTGAAAAGGAAGGAGATTTATGCGATGATCACCACTGACTACGCAAACTGTGGCAAACATATATAGTGTCGCACCGCTCTCACTCACGTCGCCCTGACGTTTGTGTGCGCGCGCTGCTGCAGTTGTCTGCGAGTGTCAGTGAGACTGAGGGATGCTCTCGGCCTTCCCGACCTTGCAGGGGTTTCGTAGCATCCCGACCATGAATACCTCGCCAACCTAGTAGCCCCCAAGCAGTATGCATTATCTTATTTCCATTAGCGTATTTCCAGCAACTCCTAGGTAAACGGTTCTACTTTTGGTTGATCAACGAAATTGATTCAATTTCATTGAACAGTGCTTTGAGAAAAAAATTTTTGAAAATCGTGTCGCGCGCGTGTTCCAAGTGTCTGGAATTGGCGTACATTATAGGTTCGTTCCAACTAACATGAGCACTGGTTCTGAACTCGGCGGAGTGTGCGCAGTCTGACTTAGCCGTTCCAACAAACACAGAACTGGTTCTGGAACGATTCCAAAGAGCGTTCCAACTAAACTGCGAACTGTAACAGAACGGTTCTAGAACGGTAATTCCAGTCCCTAGTTCTGAGTTGGGACGATTTTCTAGCCCACGCGTAGTAAGGCGCGAGACGCGCTCTATTTGAATTGGTGAGTCCAAGAACAGTACAAATGCATAAAGATAGTTTCGAGAAAAAATGAAAAAACATAATAACCTCACAATGAGTTAATGGCCATGATATAAAAGTTGTGATAACTTTTTAGGTAAATGATAATTGAAAATAAAAAATCCGAAAAAATCACTCCCCTCCAAGTTATAGAAGGAAAAAATGTATGCACTCTCTCTTGTACTCTTTTTGGACTCATCTTTCTTTTTCTGCTTTTTTGAATGTTTGTGCATGATAAGCTCTTGAAAAATGTTATGTTTTTTACGTTTCAACAATTAGTTGAACTCACACATCCGCTTAGGATAACCCGTGATTTTCCGCAAAATGTATACAAAAGGTGGACAAGCCTCCCTGTGCTGTTTGTTTAAAACATTTTTTTTCTGAAACAAATAATTGCAGGGTTGCGCTTCTGTAAACTGGAGCGCTTTTCTTACGCGTATAGGTACCCTTTTCACTCTCAACGTTGCTAATTACTGATTCATTATGTTGTCATCATCAATATTGTAGGTACTCGTTTCCACACCACCACGAGGTAGAGTAAACGGCGCGTTTTTTTTATTGTGGTTTCCTCAGTAGGCCTATTCCACAACTGACGTTCTAGTGTGATTGGAAAAGTCCAAATAATTTTTTATTCTTCATCTCAAATATTTCCATAAGAAAACAAGCTGGAGCGTTATACTACCAATGACATTGGTGGTTTGTTTCCGAATGTAAAATTTCTTTTCTTCTTCTGTTCCTAATTACCATAAATATAATATTCCTACATTTAACGCTGTCGAATTGTTGATTTCTCTATGCTTCAGGTAAAAACACATAACTTCTGGTAATGAATCAGTAATTAGCAACGTTGAGAGTGAAAAGGGTACCTATACGCGTAAGAAAAGCGCTCCAGTTTACAGAAGCGCAACCCTGCAATTATTTGTTTCAGAAAAAAAATGTTTTAAACAAAACTTGTATCCTCTCTACAATTTTCATAATACCTACTTACCTTTTACCTAGGACGCGCTGGTAAGAAATTAATGGAAATAAGATAATGCATACTGCCTCGGCTACTAAGTTGGCGAGGTATTCGTGGTCGCGATGCTACGAAACCCCTACGAAATTTGGCATTTTTTTGCTCTTACATTTCTTTATGGGAATTGTTGGCAAAAAACATTTGAAACACTGAATGAAACAAAGAAATTTGCTTTTCCATAACGCTTTTAAAGTGTAAATGTGCGTGAGGCAAAGTTCCATTCGTCAAAATAAATGCTCATGGTGTTAAAATACAGTGTGCTTCAAATGTTTTTTCGACAATTATCATCCAAAATTATGAACAAAATCTTCGGCAGCCAAAAAATCCAATGACGAAATGTAAGAGTAAAAAAAATGCAATGATGTTTCCAACTGTTCTTACAAATAATATTGGTTCACCTCAATAAGGAAGAAAATAATGTAAAACTATGAAAAACATTGAAACTATTATTTTATTCGGTAATGTAAACCACTTTTTAATAACAAGAAGTGATTGCAATGAAATGAAAAAAAGAGTTAATAAAGAAAAAAAGAAAAAAAAACAAGATTTGAACCCACGACATCGAGACTCCCAGCCCGGCAACTTGACCGTTGCGCTATCGAAGCGTTGGTGATACAATGTACGCCAATTCCAGACACTTGGAACGCGCGCGCGACACGATTTTCAAAAATTTGTTTCTGAAAGCACTGTTCAATGAAATTGAATCAATTTCGTTGATCAACCAAAAGTAGAACCGTTTACCTAGGAGTTGCTGGAAATACGCTAATGGAAATAAGATAATGCATACTGCTTGGGGGCTACTAGGTTGGCGAGGTATTCATGGTCGGGATGCTACGAAACCCCTGCAAGGTCGGGAAGGCCGAGAGCATCCCTCAGTCTCACTGACACTCGCAGACAACTGCAGCAGCGCGCGCACACAAACGTCAGGGCGACGTGAGTGAGAGCGGTGCGACACTATATATGTTTGCCACAGTTTGCGTAGTCAGTGGTGATCATCGCATAAATCTCCTTCCTTTTCAATTTAGCATATCTTGCAAACCAGGTGAGATACGTTGAATTGCTATTTAGCTTTTTCTTCAGAAATAATCCAAAATAAACGATGGTATAATTAAAAAATTTTTTAATTGCAAATTTCTATGTAAATTCAAGCTTTTAAAACTTTAAAAATCAATCATGTGTAAACAACAATGAAAATCAAAATTTGGTTTCGCTAGGAAAAATGATGAGATTCTTCTAAACGGGTTACAAACAAAAATTGCAAAAATCTTAATTTTTGGATTTGTTATGAATATTTGAACATTTCAACTCATCTGGAGGTCCTAGCTTCTTAGGCGTTGAAGATAGGGTAAAAAGTGTAATAGCTTTTTTGTAGATAATTTTATTATCTACAACTTTTGTCTTAACTATTTTTCAATATGTCACGTAGTTTTCAAAATATTAGCGAAGAATCGATTTTTTCAACAATAAATAATTTTTTACAGCCGTACCCGGTTGGTGATTTTTCTTTTAATATGTTCCCTCGATTAATAACATCAAAACACACCTTTTCCCAAGTTTTCGCCCGTATGTGTCAATTTTCGATTTAAACGGAAATTTTACTGGACTATTAGGTACGCGCAGAAATATGTTTTGAAGTTCAAAGGTAATGAACTGGAAAAGTGAAGATAGTGATAATGAGTTTCGTGTTTACATGAAAAATTAGGTACTTTTTAATCATATACGCCAAAAGTCAAAGTGAAGCATAATCTTAGTGTCACGCTGCTGAAGAAAATGATGAAAGCAATAATTTGGAGTACGAAGAAAAAAATAGGATACATTTTAATTCACTTTTCATTATTTTCTTTCATTAAACAATTAAATCCCAAACTTTAATCCCGCATAGACAAGCACCATATTTGGTAATCCTCTGTAACATCGGTAAGTCCATAAAAACTGGGGCTTAGTGTGAGTTCTCAGAGACTTAGTTAGCTGGATGGAATTACTCTTCGATCTCTAAATACCCATCTCACACATCCTAATTAAATCTACAAAGTCTATACGATACAAAGGCTGATATTTTTCGATCTTTTAGTTACTACAAAGGCTGCCGTGTAGCCTTTTTACGTTCAATCTACTACGTATTAGACGTACGTCTAAAGATTCAAACGAAATTTGAAATTTGAGAATTAATTCTTTCATGGAATAATATAATGGAAACTGAATTCCAATAAGTCCTCTCTTCTTATGTATTATCTCTCTCTACGTGCTCTAAATGATCAGTTTTATCATTTCCGTCAGCAGCGCGATACTAAAATGATGCTTAATAAACTTTCAGCATATGCAATAGAAGAATACATATTTCTTTTTATGTTAATATAACAATCAATATCTTCACTTTCCTTGTTCGTCAACTTTGAGCCATCAAATAATGAAACTTCGAAACATTTCCGCGTATCCTTAAGATGCACTTTTTCTCCCGCACGATATGTCGGACCTGAGTGGCAGATAAAATTGAACCATGATTGGCTAACTTAAATTGAATCGGTGAGTCCAAGAACAGTACAAGTCCAAAAAATGGCGTTTTGACTTAAAATGTTTAAAATTCGAAGCTCCATCTATTGTGCTTAAAAACATTACAACATTCAAGACTAAACCCGTCCAAGCACTGCCTACGTATGGCGTTGAGATGAAAAACATTACAAGTCCAGGACATGTACTCTCACTCATTAGAAGAGAAATTACCTAAAAAGATATCCTTGATTAAAAAAATTGGTGGCCTTCTAGATACAAAAAAACTGCTTCTATGATCCCCTAACCTGGTGATAGTACGAAAACATTTACTATTTCAAAGTATAGGCAGTTCGTTTATGATAGTTCATCACCAGGATATGTTACAGCCTATGAATATATAGATGGATTTGTTTCTCATATGTACCTTTAAGCTCCTCAAACAAAACAAACCAAGTCCTGCTTTGCCAAAAGAACGTGCATATCAAGAACTGGTTCCTATCAGTCATAAGAAGATCGTTGATATTAAAAATGTCATGAAGTATATTAAAGATGAAACACTGGAGTTTTACTATCATATAACTTCTTGGAAGCAAAGTTACGCAGGTGAAGATCCTGATAACTAAGTTGACAATATAATGTTTCTTTAATTACCATTTTTGTTAAATTTACTTAATAAAATATTTTTCACATGCTCAGCATCCTCCATTACAGTTTTCAAGAGTTTATACACAAAAATTCAAAAAAGTAGAAAAAAGAGACTGAGTCCAAGAACAGTACAAGAGAGAGAGAGAGTGCATACATTTTTTTCTCCTATAACTTGGAGGGGAGTGATTTTTTCGGATTTTTTATTTTCAATTATTATTTACCTAAAAAACTATCACAACTTTTATATGACGGTCATCACCGTAACTTCAGTCATTGTGGTTATTAAGTTTCCTCATTTTTTCTCAAAACTATCTTTATGCACTTGTACTGACTGTTCTTGGACTCACCGATTCAATTGTTTTCCACTTCAATAATATTGATCCCATGAAATTATTTTATTACAATTATTGTTGTTCCAGATTTCAACAAAGAATCCACCATTAACCGGTGGTCCGGTGAACTAGGGATGGCAGTAAAAGTAAGTAAATGAAAATTATGCATAGTTTAGTATAATGGTATATAATGAATTTCATTACCTCACAAAGATAGGGTTTCTCGCCTGTATGAATACGCATGTGCTTCTTGAAGTGCTCGGGATAAACAAACGTTGCCGTGCAGGTCTCGCATTTGAACGGTCTTTCACCTGTGTGCGCCGCCTTTATATGATAATCAAGTAATCTTCGCCTCTTGAATCCTTTGCCGCAATCATTGCATTTGTATCTCTTATCATTGTAATGCGTGGCGCGTTTATGAGATTGAAGATTTGATCTTTGACTGAAAAAGTTAAGTATAAGTAGTTTAACAATAACACGAATTAAAAAAATGATGAAATAATGTGTCGTTTGTTTACCGTATGTGAGATACATATATCGTATGGTGCATGCGCCGGCGAATATTATGATATAATACTTTTGATTTATTTTGTTGGTATAACACGTTCATGTTAGGGGCCATCCATATATTACGTAAGACGTTTGAGGAGGAGAGGGGGGTGTGAATATTTCTTACGGTGTCTTACAATGGGGCGGGGGTCTAGACCTCGTCTTACGTGAGAAATTCCTAGCCAAAAATGTTATCAAATCACTCAATACAGATTAAAAGAAGCGCTGTACTTTGCATGAAATAAAGCAGTAACAATAGACAAAAGAATGTGCAAAACCCAGGATCAAGCAGAGAAGAGGCGACCTGCACGAGTGGCATTGCGTCGTGATCGGGAGCTTATATTACGCATCTTCCGAAATAGTGAAACGGGAGTGGAGGACGTCGAGTGGGTTGAGGAGCAGGACGTCTCTACTGAGGATATATTTTATTAAACGAAGTTTAAAAATGAAGTTACTTGAACTGAGTGAATATATGTTTTCTAATATTTTCCGTTGATACGAAGAGTTAGAACGAGGATGAAGTGCATAAAGAAATATACCGTAGTAGACTATAAACTTTACATCAATCGTGTTGGGCTTTCACTCGGATAAAAGACGTTGTTGATACACGATTAGAGAATAGGGAATAATGAAGAGTCTATTTAAACAGCTCCTATGTACAGCATCCTCATTCTGACTATGTATGATGCTATTGTTTAGCAGGACCGTCTCGAAATATAGTCAATCTCTTTCTAATATTCATCTGATATTTGAAAGCAGTATAAACAGCAAGCTCAAGAATGACTTAAAAAAGTTACGTCTTATGTAAGATTGGCGGGGGGGGGGTGGGGGGTGGGGGGGGGGGTCATCTGGAATCTTACAGTATCTTACACGGGGGGGGGGGGGGGGGGGTCAAAAAGAGGCCAAAAATGTCTTACGTAATATATGGATGGCCCCTTATATAGCACTGCGTATGTATTCTTTTTCCCTATGCTGACTCTATACATGTACAAAACGTTACAAATTAACGTGCAAAGAAATTTGCATTAGCTAACTGGAATTAGATTTTAGTATGGTATACTGTATCATACCCCCCGGAATAATCTTATATATTCTTGAAAGCTAGACTCTTAAGTTATTCAAAACATAAAACACTTAGTGCGTAAAACTGCGGATTCTAACATTTTTCACTAATTTTCAGAATGGTTCCGTAAATTTCTCATCAGTCGATTTTTGACATATGGGTTTCAAATCCGAAAACGAGAAGAATTGACGCCATAATTGCATATGTTTTGAGAGAATTGGCCGACTTCTCATTGCCCAACGACGTTATAGTTAATTTGAAAGCAACAAATAGAAGTTTGTGTCAAAAACTTCAGCAAAGATGGGCTAAAGCAGAAAGACATCGACAACGATTTTTGAGTGCTAATGCTTCGTGGCTTAAATTATTGAATCTTCATCAAATCATTCTCAATAATTTAAAAATTAAAATGTAGATCTAACAATAATATTGATTATAAAGATTGGTTTGTGGGTTATTAACAATACTTTCGTAAGCGAATTTACCAAGATTTCTTAATTATTTGTTATAAATTACTGCCCTGATCGATGTGTGAAAATATACTATTTATTCTTTGCATAAGTGTAATGTTCTTACGATATTAATGCACGCACTAGTTTCGATTAACAAAGAGTTTATTAACAGAAGTTACAAAATGAACAAGAGAACTTAGAACGATGCCGGGACCATGCGTATAGCTCAACGGCCGGGAGCAGCCCCCTGCAACTTACACGTATTCCCATTAGATAGCTTTGACCACGCTTTGTCGCCAGCCGTAACTAATCCGCTACGTGGCGCTCTACACGCTGGCCCTGTCCGCCCTGTCATTCTAACCTAATGAAATGTTTTTATTGCAATCAGCGAAAGCGTTCACGAGGATATAACAGATGTGAAGTGTCAAAACGTTTTTTTTATGGTAAAAACTTATGTTACTTGTATTAAAAAAATTGTAACGATATGCCGAGGTGTAAAGTGCTAGGATGTACGGTTGGCTACGATTCAAATCCTACTGATAAAGGACCTTTTTTTACGGCACCAAAAGACTCGGAGATTCTCCAAGCATGGAGAATTGCCACAAAAATACCTGATTTAAAATCAGGCGATCGTGTTTGTCACAATCATTTTCTAGAGAAGGAAATCATTACTCACAAAATGGTCACAAATAAAAACGGTCAAGTCATCGCGAAGGCAAGTACTCATATTAATTTAGGCACGTTAGGCATTATTGATTATCTAACTGAAAAACACCCATCTGATTTCCCTTCTGTCCTTACAGGGAGGATAAATCAAGACGCTCTCTCTCTCTCGAGGTTTGCCATTACTTGCATTATAGTTTTCCGAATCATATTCAATCACGTAAGAGGAAATTAATTACACTTTGCGATATATGCTTTAAAGTACTGTGTCAGTGTTTACTAAGTTAATTATATATTTATCGATCTTATCATTACAATTTCCTATTGCGTTGATTTTTGGTATATTTTGCTTCTTTTTTTGTGTACACATGCAGCAATTTACTCTATCTCATCTATTATTCAAAAATAATTCGTGAATTACTAATGGTGAGTGATAAACTGTCCTAGAATATTTTTAATTTTCCAAAATCTATTTACGGCGTTGGTTTTTTTCATTTTCATCTTTAGAAATTTTTTGGAAGTGTTAGACAAGCAGGTGGTTCAAACGATCATCCTTCTGCACCAACTTTTCTGCATGTCTACAAAATTCTCTGCACGTTTACTGTTCTAAAGGCTCCAAGAACAGGGAATTATTTGGCTGAATCAGGGCATATAGTCAAGAAGCACTTTTAACACTTGGCGATATTAAATCTATTTTTAGTAATAACAATTCTGCTGATGCTAAGAAGGAGATAAAAGCTAAATTTGATGCTTTGGTAACAAATGAAGATTGGAGCATGGAAAATATGACTGAGCATGACTACAGCCGGCCAGATGTGTCTAACTGCATTTTATATTGCTTAACGGCTGATTTATTAAAGCATGTTTTAAATACTGTTAAGTGTGTTGAATGTAAAAATGCTCTTGTAAATCCGTCTAACCAAGCTATTCTACCGGAAGCTGCTTTTTCTCAATGGTACAAAGACGTGCTTTTCTATCACCCTAATACACACCTTTTTAAATTCATTTTATATCTCGACCACCGTTTTCTTGTCCATCGAAATGAAAATTATGTATTTGAAGCAATTTTGGATGGTGTTTTAAAATTAGATAAATTATCATTTCCTTGCGAGACGCATGCCACTGATATATTATATCACATTATTAGATACTTTGTAATGAGGAGAATGCAACAGTATTGTAATCGAATTAACTCAGAGGAAGAGAAAAAAAACCAATATACAAAGAAAGCGTCCAAATGGACAGTATCTTAAAAAAAATTATAAAAAGAATGAAAGTAAAAATCGTTTTGTAGTTGTTTTACGTTATTTATGGGTGTAATAAAACTAAAAATTTTTATCGTGAAATATAAAATTCGTTTGAACATTTACTGGACTATTTTTATTACTTCATAAAACTCCTTATCCCTACATACTTATTACAAAATGGAATAATGCTTCATTGCACTCAAGTCCCTTCATTCACACCTCATTCGCCCGCATTTAGCCGGGCCAGCTACGCTGGCGCCACCACGCGGTTGGCGACATCGGTGTGGCCATCCGAAACGTAGAGTTGTAGGGGGCTGGTCGGGAGAGAAGAGAGAGTCTCGACGATGACTCGTCGGACACGTATCGCGCAGGCGGCGCTGTGCTCGCGTAACGCGTACTCCGATAGATGGCGACATAGTAGCTAAAGGCACTACATTCCCCCACACTTAATTTAGAATATATAGCGCTCATTTATTACATTCCGCTATCTTCGAACGCTATACAGAACTAATTTTGACAAGTCCCTTACAATCTAGATTTACTTAAGCTTAGCTATCCTAGACGAACGCCGTAATGGTATTTCCGCAGGAACGGTATCTCTCTTAATAGAGTTCTTACGCACGCTCTCACTCGTTTTCAAGTTACAACGGCGTATCTGGTTTACATGGCGCTTCCACATTCAACCATCATGAGTGGCTAACTTATACGTAACAGGCGAAAGTTGTTCGAGCACGCTAGATTTGAGCCATGAATCCGAACTGTAATCTTTTGCCATAACCGTCTCGTTAATCTCGAAGTTGATCGCACGGTTTCCACGGAAGAACCGTTTCTGCGCCTCTTGTTTATGCTCCACTGATTGACGCAGTGACGGGTGCAAAAGGTCTAATTTCGTACGGAATTTCCGACCGATTTGCAACTCTGCCGGGCTGCAATTCGTAGTGCAGTGGAGGAGGAGGAGGAGGTGGAGCTGAAAATGATGACATGATTTACGACAGCGATGAGGATATTGAGTTTGAGGATTATATAGAAAATGAGAGTTACGAAACAGAGTAATTTTAGATTCGATTAGTGTTAGAGATGTGTATGTTGTATTCGAAGTAGAAAGAAAAAAATGTAATGAAAAAGAAAAATCGATTTTTCACTGTTTTTGAGTTCTCAAAATTCATGAGCGACCTCTAGAAAACTTTTTATCGTGCAGATCTTTGGTGACAATTCTTAAAACATGATAAACTAACATAATCTGACGTGCCACCCCAATGTATATATTGTAGGTATTGTAATAGTTTATATATTTCCTGTTCATTGTGTTCATAAAACAAAAAAAATTACTTTGTAATATCGCGGTAAATATACAATATGCTATTATATGATTATATATCTTTTTTGCATTGTAAGACATAGTTAATAAAATATCATTTATATATTTTTCGAATCATTTTCAATGCCCCCGATAGTTGCAAGGATTGCGAGATCTGTGAATTTATTATCAAACATAATACGTCAATGAATATATCGCGAATGGGTTGGCTAATAAAATATGCTCAAGACTACCCTTAAAACTGTATAAACAGATGAGCTGATATGAGCAATTTGCATCGATCTGCTTACCCATTAAACTATATATGAAAATAAGGATAATTTTATTGCAAACATGATGGTATAATCCTACCTGCAAAAAATCGGTCACGAATCACAGTTGTAAGGCTTTGAAATTTATCGGAGCTAGTCAAGATGCGCGTACTATAGGTAATTTTGCTATAGGATGCAACGTAGCAACTGGGCGCGACGCGACTGTTAGATGAGAGAGAGAGTGCGTATGCTGTTTCCTCGTACAATTGAAAAAGATAACACTACTAAAATGCCGAGAAAAAGCGACTACGAGCGACTCGCTGTTTACATCCCTCAGTTTTCGGAAAAATGCGTGCTCCATTATTATATTTACATTGTTGGAATATTGTTGTAACATTTGTAAGATTGTTATTGTATTCATTGTTTTATAATGAAGTTTTTTACACCACCAATTTGTAAATGATTTTTTATCGTTTTCTAAAAAATTTTATTTTTCTGTTTGTTTGCTGTGGTATTTTTATAGAAGATAAAATTTATCGAATAATTATCACTAACATACAATATTATTATTCTGACAGAAATATTAATATTTCACTGTCCGTATATTATTTATTTGAAAATATTTCCAGGTTGTCATGCCTATATGTAATGACACTTGATTTGGCAGATCTAATCTTCTGCTCTGATTTTCTGATTTTACGAAAGTATAATAGATCCACTACCTATTGGAGAATGCGTGAGGAGGAACGATAAAAAACGAGTGTAACAGTTATTCCTTGGATTGTCCCAGGGAGACGTCTCTTATAGAAAATCTCGACGTTTTTAAATATCTTCGTATCTTCGAAATTCCTACACCGATTTGCTTATAAATAGGCTTCATCGAAAGCGCGGTTGTAGATCCATACACTGTTTATACATAACATCACAGCGCCCTATACTTTGAGAAACTGAACACGTTTTACACGTATGAATGAGGAACTTGCATGAAATTTTTTTTTCCTTGAAAATTTTACTGAATGAAGCTATCGTGTTATAAAAACCAGGGAGCACTGTATTTTTTAATAAGATGTAACTATATTAGAGAAAACGAATTAATTAATCGTGCCTTAAACGCCTAAATCACACCCTGACCCAGAACGCAGCATGATTGGCCTAAACGCTTTTACTGTTCCGTGACGTCACACGTTCGATGATCATTGGCTAAATCTCAATTTCAACCAATGACTGTCGAGTGCTCTTAAGGTATTTCTATGGTTTTGCGTTTTCCTTACGAATCTCATGAAATTTTGCCAATCAAAAGACTGAAATATTACCCATCGATTCCCAAATTTTCAAAACGCTGAGCCATGCAGTTTAAAAGAAAATGTTAATTCAAAGTAGCATTTTTTACACTGACTTTCAATGGCTAACATGTAGAAGGACGGTACCTCAGTAACGTTTTGAGTTATAACTACAGAACCAATCTTACAATGTTAAAGAAAAATTAACGGCGAATAAAATGATATTGTAGAATTATGTTCACAAAAACTGGAAGTGCTGAGCCATATAGTTTCAGAGAAATTATAACTTAAAAACTGAGATTTTTCTTGAAACTGCAAAGTGGTGGGGACGAGTAACGGTGATGTGGCAACAGTGCGCACAGCTGATTTAGCCCTCCCATGTGACCTTGGGACTCAGTAGTACTTTTGCTACCGGAGAGGGGATAGCCAGTGGCACGGCGCGGCAGCTCCCACTACGGCACGTAGTGGCAGGTACGTAGCGGTATATATATTCAATGAAAAATATTAAGCATCACATTAATCATCACTTTTACCAAGATTTATCCCAAAAAATTACGTATTAAAAAGTTGAAATATGTCTAAAAGATGTTAGAGTGTAATAAAAAATCTAATAAACTTTAGTCAAAATTTTGCCATTCTTGCACTAAAATTTGAATTCCTATAATGGATACGCTCCTGAAACATGCGGTCACATGCCAATACGGAGAGCGCTGCACAGTCTACAACTGACTAAGGAGAGAGAAGCACTGTTGCCACGTTATCGGGCCAGGCAGTGTATATGTGTGAGATACATTTGTACACAGGAGGTCTCTGTGTAGCAAGGAGCCCAGAGTACAGTTTACTCAAAAGTTTCGTTCGTGCGTAATACAGTTTGTGATCAGTTGTACTAAGTCCTGAAGCAAAAACTTTTGAATACGACTGTCACCATAGAAATACCTTAAGGGGTAAGGCCACCATGCGCGTCAAGAAAGAAGGACGATTTTGGGAATCTTTTGTAGGAGTATAGTAAAAGCTGTAGAATTTTCTTATACAGTACTTTATCAAGTGTCTTTAGAGGTACAAAAAAACATTTTGTTTTTAATTTTTCGTTAAGAAATGGCCGCTCTAGGATCCGGTTTCTGCGAAGAGTTTTTCTGGGGATCCAAAACGGGCGTACCGCCTACACCTCTAAAAGTGAACCTAGATCAAAAATCCAAAAATTTTTCTTTATTATATATCATAAACTAATAGACCACGTAGGGGATTTTATAAATATCGATTTTTCGAGAAATGGTGAGCACATGAAGGAAAAGTTCACGTTTTCACGTAAGAATTTCATATTTAATCATTTATAAAACAAAAAGTTTACAACATATCGAAAAATCCCTACGTAGTCTATTAGATTATATATGTATAAAGGTACTCTCAAAATTTCAGGGCAATCGATAAAGATTTGTAGCCGCTATCGGTACGCCTGATTTTAAAAATGGTCTTCTGAGAAAAACGCGTTTAAACGGCCCAACATGCAGTTGACGCGCCGCGAGGCGCGTCCGCAAACTGACGTAAACGACCGGTTCGAGATTTTTTTTGACCATGAGACCTTTTTTTTCTTATTCTTAAGGGTTTAAGGAAGGTTTTAAGCTAATAAAAAAAATTCAATTTTTTAAAAGTTGCATGGTGGCCCCTTACCCCTTTAACTACGCCCCGCCCTAGACCGTAGTATGATTCGCCGATAGCGCTTTTACTGTTGCGTGACGTCACACATTGCTTCTCGCCGTTTGCGCGGCTCTTTCAAACGCTACATTTTTAACTCAAATTTGCTAAGGTATCCGATACAGGGTCTTCAAAAAGTCCCGGTACGGATCATTATCTCAGCGGGAAATCATTTTAGAGAAAAATGTTTAATGCAAAACTTTTAGGATTCTTCACTGGCTATCCAATAGTCATATTGGATTTGACCTTGACCATGACTTTCAAGGTCATAGCACGGTCAAATTGATCTTTTTAAATGCGAACCCCTATTTTTGATACCGGAAATGAAAAGAGCGGGAGATTTCACATTCAAATATGTCCTTGACAATTTTTTTCATGTGATCTTTATGATCAGCGGAGCATAGTGGGAAATTTCCTTGAATGGGGAAATGATATGAATTTTAAATCATTTGGAATTTCTGCTTAAGGCGATGTAGTAGCATTCTTAAGATGATATCAGATAATTTTTTCCCAAAATAACGGGCAACAAGCGAAATATTGGTAAGTTTGTTTCGCAGCGGAACGCCTACTTTGTCACGTGATCGAAAACGCTTCGTGAGTGGCTAGTCGGCTGGGTGACGTCACGGATCGTCCACGGCAGCCGTAGTGTCTATTGCGTAGACTGCGTATGTCGGTCGTGAAAGTGTTTGCAGTGTATATTTTACATTCAAATGCATTAGATATTGCTACTCGTACAAGGCAAAAATGGTGGAACCTGGTTTTGTTCAGGGGCCGTCCGATAATTTACCAAAAATTGACTCGTTTATGTTGTCCAGTTTTATAGCAGGCCAGTCAGACTTTGTTAGCGCTGAAATAAGAGGCGTTAAAGCTGCCAGGTTAGTATGACCATAATTTTCATTATTAGTAGGTACCCCTTTCTGAATGCTAGATGCTCACCTGCCACATGTGCCATAAATCTTATAGGTAGGTAACATTAAGCAAGCTAATTATTAACATCTATTACAGATCGATGCGTGAAAATTACGGAGACAATGCAATCGATAGAGTTTGGGTCACAAAAACGTTAACCGAAGTTGTAGCGCAAAATATTAAGAGTTAATTGTGCTATAAATATTTAAAAATCATGGATTGACGCGAGGCTAGTAAACGGTACCTCGACACGAGGCTACGTTACGTGACGTCAGCTGCCAGACACCCCCGCCACAATCTCCAAACTATGCTTGCAACGAGTAGATTTACCGTAGAAAACGCTCATCTGGGCCGCTAGGCTCGCCGGGTTTTTCCCGGTTGTAAAGTATTGAAAACTTTTTAGCAAGAGTAGAGTTATAAATCTGTACCCTCTCTCTTACCTTTCCTTTGCGGTAATAAATCATAGTCTTAAACTTAGGATTATAAATATCTAACATCGAGTAGTTTTTGCTTATTTCAATATTCTCACTCAAGAAGTAATCGATTAAATTAATGTAGAAGTTGTCTTATCTATTATAATTTGCTTTTGGGGAACATAACAATGGTCCAACATTTGTTGCTACGGATTAAGGAAAAACTCCAAAAGAAAACCTTAATCAGACCAAATAATCATTATCATTCAATCTTAAATCTATGCTGATACATACATAGTTGGTAGATACAAATTACTCTTATATTCTACACTGAGAAAAAAAAAAGATTAAAAATTATTCGGTTAGAAGGATAATCTGAGTACGAAAGGTAAAATAGATCAAAAATTATCCTTCCAAGGTTTAAAATTTAACCTTCCTCAGGATAATTTTTGATCAATTTTACCTTTCGTACTTAGATTATCCTTCTAGCGGCATAATTTTTAATCTTTTTTTTTCTCAGTGTAATAAGATTACATAAAAATTGATCGTATTGTGATTAAATTTATAAAAAATTAATATTCAACTTATTCGATTCTCTTCGAATGTCTTTATTTCGTGGAATTGCGAAGTACAACTTATCAGATGCAGTTACCGAAGTATTTCTGCACTTTGGTACGACACAATAATAATGTCTTTGAGATGGTTTTTTTCTGCGACACTATCGGTCATATTAAAGTAGGTACGTCGCACAAATTCTACAGTTCGCAATTGACCAAACTCTGGGAAAATCTGAATGAAGAATACGCACAGCGCCAACTGCAAGCGGTAAACTTGTAGCCGGCCGGCGACTAGGGGACGATCCGTGACGTCACAGCTGCTACCTGCATTCACCACGCCGTTTCTTGTGGACGGAGCTAATTGTAAGCCGATATTTCAAAACCGATTTTTGAGCTTATTTTACGCTAAATTTCATTTTTTCAAAAACCACCTTGTTTCTAATGTTATTGTCTTTCAACACAACATCATAACAAAATTCATGTCATTTCTCCATTAGAAAGACAACATTCTTAATGGCTTATTCAACTTAAACCAAATTCGGTATAGGGGTTTTTTTGGGTCGCTGATCACGAATCTGAAGTCAGATTTCAAACATTCAAGATGGTGGATCCAATATGGCGGACGAAATTTTCGAAAATTGACGGATTCGTGCCAAATTTGGTACAAGTGGGTTTTTTGAGTCGCTGATCACGAATCTGAAATCAGATTTTAAAAATTCAAAATTTTCCAAATTTGGCACGAATCCATCAATTTTCGAAAATCTCGTCCGCTATATTGGATCCGCCATCTTGAATTTTTGAAAACTGACTCCAGATTCGTGATCAGCGACTCAAAAAACCCCCTATACCGTATTCGGTTTAAGGGGGCTTTCCCGCTTCTTCGCACGGAAAGATAAGGTTTTTTTGAATTTTTTTTATGAAAAAACAAAACGGATTGAGACAATTTTTTTAAATTAAGAAATACAGGTATTAAGGTTTCTTTTTTTTCTATTTTTTTTTATTTAACCAAAATGGCGGCCGTCGATCCTTGTTGAAATGCAGCCGCTTCAGGTGGACACGTCTCATGTAAATGAGATTTTTCTACGAACCTATTCATCTGAAATCAAAAAATGAAATATTTTCATAAAGTACAGGATTGTTGTTAGTGTTTATCATAGGGGTTTTTTGAAATTCAAATTTTACACGATTTGGTGCAACAGTGAAGAAAAAAGTACGGTTTTCATCTTCAATTTCTACCTTTAAATTGTTATTAAAAATCGAATTCTTGCAATATTAAAAAAATCCTATGTTGATCACTAATGGCATTAATTGTGAACATTTTAAAAGCAAAATCATAATAATCGGTTAATTATTGTCCGAGAAAAATCTCATTCCAGTTTCAAAAATGATGTTTCGAGAAAAATGCGTTTAAAATTTTTCTTACATTTTTCCCCATATAACTATGAAATTTTTGTACTTACATGTCGTCATCAATTCCCGGTCCGTACAGCACACCCTCCTCTGCCTCGTAGACCTCATTTTGGCTCGCTCTCTGCTCCCTGGCCGCTGTCCTGGCGATTTTCGTGGCCATGGTTGCCCGATTGTCGGCCTGCCTGATTCGCTCTTCGTCTCGCTTTTCTGAATAGTCGTGCGCTCTATGGCCCAACTGAATTCCCAAATTGTGTAGAATTAACAATATGCTCGTAAATCCATCGTTGAAAATGGAAACTCCAAGAAAGGTGGCGATGTCGATGACGCTCTTCCCGACGAACATATATTTCGGCGCGAACGTCCAAATCAAAGCGTTCAGCGACTCATTGGAGTTTTGCATATTTGCACCAACGCATCTTTCCAGTAGTTCCGGCGATGACAAATCCGTGTAAATAGGCCTTAAAACTTGAAGAACTTCCTTAGCCAATGCCGGTTTATGCCTATAGTCATTCAGCGTTTTCTGAGCTCTAGCCTGCTGCCAGGTACACCAGCTGTCAACCCCGGTGGGGCACAGCTCATGATTAGGCTTAGAGTCCGTTGAAGATTTGTGATAAAATGTTGCCCAGATAGCGTCACGCATTTTGTCCACTGAATCCGCATTTCGCCGAATGGCCAGACCGTAATAGGTTGTCAATTCGCCTATTACTTTGTTGGTCAGTTTTCCTGGACCTTTTCCCCCGAGTCCCTTATTTGTTTTCTTTGCATTACGGAGCCTGGTTCCCATGCGTTTTTCGACATGGCCGACGCATTTCTTTCTCATTACTTTCGGATCGTTATTGTACGGGTCCACATCCAAAATCGCCTTGAAGGTTTTGCTGTCCCCGTCACCAATGTATTGAGCATATTTTACATTATGCTTTTCTTCGGATCTTTGAAATATTTCCTTTACACTGTCCACCTCCATTTTCCCTGCGCTTCCACTATGGTTTGCTTGACAGTTGTCCATATGGGTTGCTTCCCATTCTTCATACTCATCAGTGCCCTGCTTGCTTCTCCACAAATTACAAGCAATGCAAAACCTGGATTTTACCACAGAGTCCACTACTTTGCCAGAAAATTTGCCGATGAGCGTGGTGACACCGTACAGGGAACTAAATCCTCGTTTCTGCCACGTACCATCACCAGAAACACTAACCCAACGAGGATTTTGCTGTTCATGTGTTGTATTCAATCTAACTTCTTCTTCTACAGCATTTTTGATGGATGCATCGTAAACCGCTGCAGAAGCAATTTTAATGTTCTCGAGTGTCGCATAATATAGTCTTTTAGGGAACGAAGCCGCGAGATCCATCATCCCACAAAACAAATTGAGTCCACTGAAACCAACCCCGAGAAGTCTCATTACAGTAACGATTCGCCGATTGATCTCGTAGGCGTTATCAATAAGAGAGAGAGAGGGCACGAATTTATTTCCGCACTACCGCACGCGCACTGAACCACAATTTTGAAGCCAAGTCCCCGGCAAGAAACTTCTTGTATATTTATGTCCCCTTTGCACGTTTTACAGCAAATTAACGCGCACAATGCAGAAAAAACGGCGTTGAAATTGATAAACCGATACCCGAGATTGTTATCTATAGGTATGGTTGTATTCTTTGAGTTTTTCAACTTTTTAGTGGAACTGCTGCTAAAACTAGTAACCGACTCTGCCACGTGTCGATTCTTAGGGGGTGGTCTTTTCTTTTTCCCCTTCGGACGATATTTTCCGCTGCACTGATTTTTTCGAAACATTTTCACCTTCTAAACTGGTCTGCACAAGCCGAAGTTCGAAGAGAAACTGAACGGTATTTCTGCAATGAACCGGCGCTTCCCCAGGTAAAATGGTGGACACATTCCTTTCCGTGCCCTGTCAAAAGAACCTTGAGAAGCACCTGCATAATAAGAACGTGCCGAATTCTGAAAAAGAGGCAGGTAGTAACACAAAGAAAATGCTGAGGCTCTACCTACGTACACAGCAGCTACCGCGCGACCCTCTTCAGGCCGTGACCGACGTCATTCCGGTTATAACTCGAAATCTAATGTGCGGACCACTTTAAAATTTCAGGACAATAAATTTGAATGTATAACACATCGATTTCTGTAAAAAAAAACGATTTTTTGAAACCAAAAACGGGAAAGCCCCCTTAAGTTGAATAAGCCATTAAGAATGTTGTCCTTCTCTAATTCAAGGAAATTTCCCACTGTGCTCCGCTGACCATAAAGGTCACATGAAAAAAATGGTCAAGGATATATTTGAATGTGAAATTTCCCGCTCTTTTCATTTGCGGTATCAAAAATAGGGGTTCGCATTTAAAAAGATCAATTTGACCTTGGTATGACCTTGAAAGTCATGGTCAAGGTCAAATTCAATATGTACATTGGGTAGCCAGGGAAAAATCCTAAAAGTTTTGCATTAAACATTTTTCTCTAAAATGATTTCTCGCTGAGATAATCAGCCGTACCGGGACTTTTTGAAGACCCTATATATTACACCATAAGTTTATATGGGGCATTCTCTGTCAAGACAGCCACCTTTTTCATGCGGGTCTCAAAAAAATCTGATTTTTATTTACATAGTCATACTTGATGAAAAAGCATTACCTAAATTTTTTTAGATTTTTTCAGGCGCCGTTAATGGTATACATCAATTTGAAAAATAAATTTTAACTTTAAAGTTTCAAGTATACTATTAATCTCATAAACAACTTTGTATACATGAACATTTTTGTTTTTTTTCTCAATTTTTCAAAAATATATACAAACATTTTTAAGAGATTCAAAGGCATTTTCTTACAAAAAAGTGAAAAAAAAAAGAAAATATTTAATTCGCCAATGCGACAGTCTCGATTTTTCTTAAAAAAATGCAGTACATTTGAAATCAATAAAAACTGCAGAAAAAAATTCGGTAGTGGGAGGGCCATTTCTTCATGAAGAAAAAAATTCTTTTTAAGTTTTTTCTCTTAAAATTTTTTTTTTAATCAGACAATGTTGTATATCCTATGCATCTATGCATAGAAGGATAAAGAAAGAGTGTTCTGATTTTTAAACAAATTCTTTTTAAGTTTTTTCTTTTAAAAATGTTTTAAAAAATCCGAAAATGTTCTTTATGTTTCTATGCATAGATGCATAGAAGGATAAAGAACATTTTCTGATGAAAACAAAAATTTTTTAAGACAAAAAACTTAAAAAGAATTTTTCTCTTCATGAAGAAATGGCTCTCCCACTACCAAATTTTTTTCTACACAGTTTTTATTGATTTCAAATTAACTAAATTATAAAAAAAAATCGAGACTGTCGCATTGGCGAAATAAATATTTTCTGGTGTTTTTTTCACTTTCTTGTAAGAAAATGCCTTTTAATGTCACTTAAAAATTTTTATTTTTTTTGAAAAATGGAGAAAAAACAAAAATTTTCATGCATACAAAGTTATTTATGAGATTAATAGTATACTTGAAACTTTAAAGTTAAAATTTATTTTTCAAATCGATGTATACCATTAACGGCGCGTGAAAAAAATCTAAAAAAATTTAGGTAATATTTTTTCATCAAGTATGACTATGTAAATAAAAATCAGATTTTTTTTGAGACCCTCATTAAAAAGGTGGCTGTCTTGACAGAGAATGCCCCATATACCGTTGAAATTGTAATTTTATATTCTATTTTATAAGCCAATAAAAAAAATCATGCAAGTTCCTCATTATATGCAGAGTAACGATAGCCTCGGTAAGTCACACGCTTTTAGTCCTTGGCGCGAGAATCTACCGAGTCTCTTGATCCTTTTTTGTACTCTCTTTTGTAGATAAGGATATCTACATATTCGAGATTTCGCGAGGCAGAAATGCGCCAAGTTTTTGTAAAATAGAAATAATACGTGAAGGAATATGCGTGAAAATTATGTGTATACATATAATGAAATTCTTAATATATCCCTTATAAATATCTTTTGTACTACAGTGGAAAGTAATCTCTCAAGCTGTCATACAATTGGAGCCCGCCTGTTTATCATGAATATCAATAAGACGCATGCAATAATAAAGTATAGCAGGTTGGCATTCCGTAGCTTTCTCGCTCGTATTATTCCCCGTAATCTCTGAGGCTTATTCGTTTTCAAACTGAAGAATTGATGAGCATACTTGGCAGTGTACCCTGATTTCAATACTTTTTCGAGTGGAAAAACATATTTGTCTCAGGTAATTTTTCTCAGCTCAATTTGATACATTACACACAGCTCCACAAAAAAAAATCGAAAAAATGCTTCCTCTGACCAGACCAGTATATCTCTATGTTTTTGGGGTCGCTGAATCCGAATCCGGTGTCCGTTTGTCTCCATCACGTCACGTTCAAGGTCATTTCAAGGTCAAGTCCTGGAAAAATAGTCAAATCGATTCAAACTATTATTCCTATATATTTTTGAGGTCGCTGAATCCAAATCCGATGTCCGTTTGATCCGACAAGGTCAAATTCAAGGTCATTTCAAGGTCAAATGTATTTATTCTGCCAAAAATGAATTTTTGACTGCAGATTCTGAAAGAACGGGAAATTTTACGTCTAGATATGTATTCAATTTTTTGATCACATAACCCCCAAGGTTATTTCAAGGTCACTTCATGTTATTGTATGGAAGATTCATATGACAATTGCAAAAATAAGAAAATGTGTCTTCACGGGAATAAACTACTACGTCAATATGTTTTCGCGGTCACTGAGTTAGAATCCGAGGTTCGTTTGCCTCCAGTATGTCAGGATCAAGTTCATTTCAAGGTCAAATCCAGCAAAAATGTTCAAATCTAAAGTCCAGGCTGACCCCCTCCTTGGAAGTGCCGATCGAGGTGTTTCCACTCATAGGACGCCGGGTCGCGCGTGGAGTAGATAGTGGAGCTTTGATCGCGCCGGCTCGGGTCTGTGGTAAGAGAGGCCGTGGCGGAGCGGTCAGTCGGAAGGCTGTCGCCTGTGGCGGTTTCCTAGCTCTCTCGTGTCTTCAATGCATTACCGCGGATCGGCGTCCATGACCGAATGATCCGTTGAGCGGTACACGTGTTTGACGTTTAAAAGACGCGGAGGTCTCTTTGGAGATCTGCCAAGTTTTTTTTTCCAAGCATCAACTCACTGTTCCGAGCGAGAATAAATCTGCTCTCGTACCGAAAAATAAATTTTGAAATCCAGTCATGTGATCTCTTAATTCAAGTGAATTGGAGCTCATCGTTGTAAATTTGATACAGCGAATATACATGGTGTGCCTGCACCCAGGGTACCTCCATGCGGTGACGGCGGGCAATGGTCTTTTTTATTGTTTATTTTTCCGGCAAAATCCCTACATGAAAGCGTCCAAGCCGTCATGGCGGACATACAGAAATATGTTACGATACAGGGGCTCTCACAAGGAACCCCAGTATCGGCGATTGGTTAGGGTGAGCAAGCGGGCCCGCAATCGTCATCATGCGACCGCAGCTTCGTAAAAGTAGGTTCCTTGTCTTCTACGGAGTATAAAGCTACAAGACACATTCATGGCGATAAAAAGCAAGCCGGGCAGCTTTTGTTATATCTGCGGTTTGTTTACCCCTCCTAAAACCAGAAAAAAAAAGGTGTGAGTGCCGTTGTACTCACGGAGGATGTGTAAACATCTTACAATTATCTGCGGTCCGAGTTTAATTGGGGAATATGACGTCGTAGTTCGACATAAAGAAGTTTAATTTTTTCTATAATAAAATATTTATTATTATTATATTAGATTTACAACTTACTAGCAGCCCGTCCCGGCTTCGCACGGGTAGATTGTGGATTGATTTTGTCCGTCCACCATTGTTTAAATACATTTTTAATACAAAACTTTTAGTATTTTTCCCGGGCTATGCAATGGTCATATTGGATTTGACCTTGACCATGACCTTCAAGATTATATCAAGGTCAAATTAATTTTCTTTCACGTTCAAATGTGTCCTTGACCATTTTTTTCATGTTACCTTTATTGTCAGCGGAGATCAAATTTAGGTCAAGTATAGTTCGACTTTCTGAACACCCTGTATAAGATTGACTAACTCAGAAACCTTCGCGGATATGCGTCCTACTGTTCCCCAAATTTTCATCGCAATCGGATGAACGGTTTAGGAAGGCATAATAATCATCCGTACCGGTACTTTTTGAACTCCCTGTATAATATTTACTAACTCAGAAACCTTCGCGGGCATGTGTCCAACCATTCCTCAAAGTTTCATCGCAATCGGATGAACGGTTTAGGAAGGCATTTGATATTACCTTAAAGGTCACGGTCAAGGTCAAATCCAATACGACCACTGGGTAGCCAAGGGAAAATCCTTAAAGTTTTGTATTAAACAGTTTTCTCTAAAATGTTTTCCCGTTGAGATAATCCAGCTTGCGCGAATAGTATGCGCAGTAGCACCACACACACACTGACGCAGTCACATCTACATGACTTACGTCTGACGCTCAATTTCCCAGGAAGGTCGTACCTCAGAGCCATAGCATAGATGTTTACACATCAAAAATCAACGATAAAGTTCAACATGCATACATACATGAATTAGGGATTTGAATTTGACCCTGATATACAGGAGGCAAACGAACCTCGGATTCTAACTCAGTGACCTCGAAAACATATTCACGTAGTAGTTTATTCCCGTGAAGGCATATTTTCTTATTTTTGCAATTGTCATATGAACTTTCCATACAATAACATGAAATGACCTTGAAATGACCTTGGGGGTTATGTTATCAAAAAAATTGAATACATACCTAGACGTAAAATTTCTCGTTCTTTCAGAATCTGCAGTCAAAAATTCATTTTTAGCAGAATAAATACATTTGACCTTGAAATGACCTTGAATTTGACCTTGTCGGATCAAACGGACATCGGATTTGGATTCAGCGACCTCAAAAATATATAGGAATAATAATTTGAATCGATTTGACTATTTTTCCAGGATTTGACCTTGAACGTGACGTGATGGAGACAAACGACACCGGATTCGGATTCAGCGACCCCAAAAACATAGATATACTGGTCTGGTCAAAGGAAGCATTTTTTCGATTTTTTTTGTGGAGTTGTGTGATTTATGGAATTATTCATGAAAGTGCGTGCCATTATTTTTTTTATTTGAATCCCTTTTAGGTGGGATTATTTATCTTATTATTTCACATAAATTTGTTAAGTTTTATTTAGGGGAGAAGTTATACATATTTGCCGCATATTTTTTAGATCAGATATGTACTTTACACGAGTTTCTTCCAAGTTTCTTATGACACACGATATTGCTCGGCTTAAATTGTTAAAAAAGATGGCGCTCCGTAGCAATTGCAATAATTCACTTGTACCTGAAAGTAGCCCCGCAAAATTCGCACTGGTAAGGTTTTTCTCCGGTATGTGTTCGCTCATGGTCACGTATCTCTGCCTTGCGCGCGAACGCCTTTCCGCACATTCTGCAGATGTACGGCTTATAACCGGTGTGTACTATATTATGGACTTCGAGATTATGTGGTGAACCAAAGGCTTTACCTAAAAAGATCATCTAAATAAAGTCATTGAAAATAAATCGAAACAATTTCTTTGGAGAGTCGCAATCATAACACAACATACCGCATTGATGACACACATACTCCTTCACGCCGTTATGCGTTCTTTCATGCTGGTTAAGATTTTGTTGACTTAAGAATGTTTTGTTGCATTGTGAGCACTCAAAAGGCCGCGGTCGCACCTCGTGTGTTTTTATATGCGCCTTATACGTATACTTTGAAGCAAAATCCTTGCCGCAAGTTTCGCACATATAAGGTCGAATTCCAGTATGTGTGTTGATGTGTTCTTCCAACAAATTTCTCGAACTGAAAAATAAAGATTTTTAATAAAGATTTCAATGTTTGTTGTCAGTAAGCTTGAAATTTTCTTATGGTATTTTTTCGATCAACGAATCAGTCTATCGAAATTCAGAGTCGGTGCGGTGCAGGAGCGATATTTGGACGTACGGACCGACGTCTATGTAACGCAACGTCCCAAAAGTACGTTATGGGGGATGAGACAATGTACACATACCGCAACGAACTGCGTCGCGGTAGTGCCAAGGTAGGGTCCAATGCGTCGATGATAAATACACAGGCAGAACGCGACCTGTATGAAGTTAGCCCCCCAAGTTTCAAAAATCTAATTTTTGTCAACCTATCGTTTGCGCTTCGTTTAGAAGATACAGCGAAAATAAGTTCCCACATAGTAAAGAATTTCGCGTGGATATTCTAGAGACTTCCATGACTTCTGTATAAGGAACTTCCGAACGTGGAAATTTAAGAACTTTTTCAAGAATGCATGCTCATACGTATAATTACGTATGTAAAATATTGGTTTGGAGACAAAAAATACTATGAAGGTGAAGCACCGCAGTGTCGAATACAATGCGTATACATGCATAGGTATTGTATAGCCTAACTGGAAATTATCCTGATGTCCCATAATGATCCGATCGGGTATTCCTAAAGAACACCATACTCAAGAGTGCCCGATGAGAATCTTATGGGGATAAAATCACGTAAAGGCCATAAGGTACACCACCGGGTCCTCGTTGAGATCATGTCTTTTTGCCTCGTCTGAAGATTTTACTTTGGACACAAAGTCCAGTAGGATTACACAATCGGATCTTCGTCAGGGGATTACGTATTTTTGTCTCGTTTAAAAATTATATCTTGAACACAAATTATTTTACGAATCATCATGCCGCAAAGGATTAAAGTTCTTAAGTAATACATATTGCATTGGATTTTTTAACTCATATACCGAAGTTGCAAATAATTTACACAAGAGTCAGTGGCTCAATTGATTAGAATGCGAGAGCATTCTCAATTTCAAAGCAGTCCGTCCTAAAGAGTGCAGATTAGAGTCTCAGTAGGGTGTAAAAATAGCCTACTATTTTTTTATTTTTTACTTCAATAACAACATTTAATAGCTCATTGATAAGTATAAATACTTATTTCGGTTTTCTACTCGGTCACTATACGATGCAATTATTCTAAATAATTTGTTGGAATCCAATCATTTTTACGCGGTAAGATCCCTATGACGTACTTACGTTATATGAGTCGCTTGGTTTCAAAATCGGCCAACTCCAAGTAAGCAAATTTGTCAGGACTTCAAAAAATATGTACCATAGAAATGCAAGCATTAATTAATGCGATTCTTGGTACATATACCTATAAGTATATTGCTTCGGAACAACTAATCCATATGTGTATACAAAAAATTCTTGGAAGATTTTGCTGCATTATAATTTTTTTAATGGAGATGGCCGATTTTATCAAATACGGTGGTGGCCGATTTTGAAACCAAACGACTCATATGTATAATCAAGACCCGATCGAGTTAAGCCAAATAAGGTCCTGATAAGAACCTTACTACTTTTTTCAATCAGGAAGATGTATCAAATACGTCGTGAGCAATTTCTTTTGCAATGTATAGAGTGGAGAAATTATAATTAATTAAAAAACAGCCAATCAGACACACACAGTATAACCAGGCGACTATCCATGAGCATCTGCGGATTGCATAGTATTCGTTCCCGCTAAAAAAAAACTGTTTCCGCAAACGGATCGCTCTATTTATAAGATTTCTATATAGTACGAAAATTCTTCTTACGACAAGAAAATAGGTCCTTGTTGCATGCGGCAAGAATTCTTGCAGCAAGAGAAAAATGTGTCTCTTTCCATGGTACGGTGTCTGCTTAACATAAGAAGAAACCATTTTTCTTGAATAACTTTTCCATTTGATGCAAGTATATCAAGTTTTTTGAAACAAATGAAAGAATCCGCTTGCTGAAGATATATAGTCTATTCGTATTTATGATGACAGTGCTCTCTTGCTTCAGTCTGTAACCTCGCATCACCACAGTCTATGTCATTCCGTGTATGACTGTGAATGAACGTCTATGTCGGCTATGTATTGTATAAACTGAAATTATAGTAAATAAAAGAGACTTATGGATTTATATTGGTTTAAAGAGCAAAAAGTATAATACCGTATGTTTCATCCCAAATGAAACAAGCTTAGATACCTATATTGCCGATACTTTGCCGACGGTGGAGAATTTGATAGTTAGTGGGCTTGAGAAGAGTGCGCTGTGTGTGCTGCGTGAGAGCGAAAAGTGTCAAACGTCTGATTTTCCAATAGCTGTCAATTCGGGAAAGCTGTCAATTCGATGAATTCGATCTCCCGAATTGACAGCTATCGGGAAATCAGACGTTTGACACTTTCCACTCTCACGCAGCACGCACAGCGCACTCTTCTCAAGCCAACTCTAACTATCAAATTCTCGACCGTCGGCAAAGTATCGGCGATATTGTAAGCTTGTTTCGTTTGGGATGAAACATACGGTATATCATTTGTATATCTATATTTTTGGCACCAAATATTCCAATGAGAAACCACGTTTCTTATTGAAATAATGACGCACTTAGGTTAATTTTTGCTATGAGAAGATGTATTCTTGAGTCAAGAGGAAAAAATATTCTTACCTCAAAAGAGCAAGACTTCTGATACGAAGTCCGCATATTTCGCTCATGGGCTGCAATAGTGGCACAACTCAAAATTGGAATGTTCCCAAGAGAGGACTTTAAAAGTTGAATTATTATATTATATGAGCGTTGACCATTTGCTGCCAGATTATGATAATTATCATGAAAATTCTATGATAATTATCATAATCTGGCAGCAAATGGTCAACGCTCGTATAATATAATAATTCAACTTTTAAAGTCCTCTCTTGGGAACATTTCAATTTTGAGTTGTGCCACTATTGCAGCCCATGAGCGATTTGTTTGATTATGTTAAGCCGACACTTTGCTTATAGAGAGAATTTTAGTCTTCTTACAAGCGAAATTCTACTATGGTCGTAAATGGAGAAACATTTTCTATCGTCGCAAATGGATTTCCCTTACAGCACACGTCTTTTTCTGAGCGTGTTCGTAAAATAGAAACATAGAAGTCCTGGGCAATATTTTCCAATGCACATAGTTTACTCGTAAAAAGGTTATATTTAAAAGAATAGCTAAGAAAAGGTTCGTTGCACAGTGGGTCGAGCAGTTTAAGGTGTATAAAAACGTCCATGACTACGATGAACAGGGCTTGAAGCGAGCAACCACAGAAAAGTAGGATAAAAGCGATAGTCTATCTATTCAAGAAGACTCCCACTCTGCGACTGCGTCAGGCCCGCGCTCAACTGGCTAAGAGGGGAATAGATGTGAGTACCAACACAATTCAACGGCGTTTACAAGAGACAAAGGTGAAATATTGTTCCACGACTTTGAAACTGCTGCTCTCTCAAAAGCACATAGAAAAACACAAAGCCTGGGCTGAGGAAAACCAAGATCGCGATTGGACCAGTTGTTTTTTTCCGATGAAGCAACTTTTTGGGCCTGAGTTCCCCGGAAAAATGCTTGGTCCACCAGCAATATAAGTTTCATCCAGCGTACCATCAAACACCCGGTGAAGATCAATGTTTGGGAGTGCTTCTCTCAGCGCAGTTTTAGCTGTTTAGAATTGTTGACCGAGAATTTGGACGCTAAGAAAATGATCAAAATTTATCAGTGTAGACTCTTAAAATCGGCGCACATAATGTTCACAAGCGAAAAAGAAAATTAGGTGCTTCAAGAAGATAATGATCCTTGAATGAAACATCAAAGTCGCTTGTTCAAGGCTTGGAAAGAGGAGCATGGAATCGTGACAATAGACTGGCCTTCACAATCTCCAGATTCCAACCCAATCGAAAATGTGTGGGGAATAATGAAAAGCCAACTCGCTGGAAAGCCAGTGTACGATTTGAAACAATTAGCACGCAGTAGGGTAACGAGGACCAATATTGACACTGGGTTAATATTGACACATTTTCTGAATCTTATTACTTTCTGCTAATAACTCGTATAATACTGTTCTTGTCTACCTTTACAAATACCGCATATGGACCGCCATCTGACGCCGCGAGTGAATATCAGCGCTTTCATAATGATCACCTGATTCGGTGTCGTTATATTTTTATGTGGGCGTGCATGTGCTATTTTCGACAAAGAAAACTTTTAGAAATATCGTTGTACATTAGGTCTTTTTAATGTGGCAAAAATTTATAAATAAAATGACTATTATAATTTAATCTCTATACAAAAGCACCTACTGATGTCAATTTTGAAATGTAATAAACAAAAATTGAGATTTTTAGCTGATTGCATGCAGTAGGTAGAGACGAACATTTTAACAGGTGTCAATCTTAAACAGAATTAGGGTAAGACTGAAATCTGGCTTTATTTTTTAAAAAAATCATTGTTCAAAAACGATAAGTAGTAAAATAAAATTCGTCTTATGTCATATAAAGAGAGAGTCAGACTTACTTATGCATAAATTATCAAATCTGATAACTTCAGTTTGCAATATATTTTTAACCAGTAAGAGTAAAGTGGTGTCAATGTCTGCCCCTTTTACCTTATTTGCAGAATTTGGCGTTCGCTGTCCGTCGACTAGACGGAAGAACTAGTGGAAAGTATGCCCAGAAAGTGTGAGGCAATACTTGAAAATGATGGCGATTACATGACTTACTAATAATTGCACCGTGTAAAATGTGATATACTTTCATGTAAAAAAAAGTTACAATAAAATCTTTCGTACTTTAAAAAAATCGCGTACACTTTCTTCTGACACAGACTGTAGAGATACGACATCATTGTAATATTTATAGTTATTCGTGAGGTTCTCACAATGATACAAATTTGCGGAACTTCACTGACTGCTTCACCGGACTCTCCGTGGTTTCAGAAGGGATACCAACGTCGAAGACAAAAGTTTTGTCGTATTATGATAATCCCAATACCTTTTTATTAAATAGGAATACCATTCTCTCGAATAGTGTTACGTTTCCTGCAATGGGCATGTAAGCTAAGCACAATAAGTTTTTTCTGAATGACAAGACTTCTTAAGGGAAATGTTACTTTCATTACAGAAAGTCACGTGTTCGAGCACATTTTCGCATCTAAGGATTATATATTTTTCGATTTGTCACTTTCGGACACTCTGATATCGCGGACGGAGTATATGTACATATATGACTAATATAATAGCGTGATCTATTAGTATACAACTCGGTACATAACTTACAGACTAGCGATTCTGGTTGCATATCGGTTAGAGCACTCCTTTGCTCCAGCTTCCTCTACTTTCATGGTAACACCAATTGCTCGGATTAGAACCAAGTGGATCGAGTCAAGCGAAAAACACATTCCCGCGATTATTTAAAAAGAACGCGAGCAAGAATTTTGAAGCCAACTCAATTCTAGATCAGGAGTGAAATAGTCGATGTTTTTTGCTTGACTCGATCCACTTGGTTCTGATCCAAGCTATCGGTATTAGCAGGAAATTACAGGAAGCTGCAGCGAACGAGGTGCCCCAACCAATATGCAACCAACGTCGCTGGCCTGTAAGTTATGCATCGGGTTATATATATTATAGATGTAGGTCGGAGTTCCAGTTAGAGCAGGAACTCAAGGGTCCACTAGCACCTCGGTGTCGGGGTCATCTGACGCCCTTGATGCTCTTATGCAGACGGATGCGTCGTATAGTCGGCAGTCAGAAAGTAATATCGCGTGGTCGCGATCAGGTACTTACTTTCGCAAAGCAACCACTTGAATAAAGAAGTATTTAACGTCTGTCTCGCGTTTGGTTCTCTCTTTCTGTTTTCCAGTTCCAACTGGAGGCTCGTCCGCGATAAGGAAATTAAATGAGATGAAAAAATAGCCGAGTGCGCTATAGACGCCGCGTGTAAGAGACATCGAAGACATGATAGATGCCATGTATTCGAGGTAGACGAAGGAAGAGAACGCGATAGACGCCGCGTGTTCGGGGTAGACAAAAAAGAGAATGCGATAGATGCTGCATGTGAGAGACGCCGAAGGCGCGATAGATGCCGTGTGTTCGATATGGATAACATAAGGACTCGATAGATACCGTGTGTAAGAGACAAGACTACGTAATAGACTCCGTATTTTCGAGTGGTCAATAAAAAGAAGTGCGATTAACAGTGATAAAATCGGCATCAAAAAGTTATTGCTAAAAGCTTCGGAGGCAGCTGGAAGCGGTGCAGCTGAAACTGTGGGAAATGAAGAAACAAAGGCAAGCCGTGAAGGAGGCTGCCGAGGCCTAGCGGCTTAGGACGCAACTAGAAGCAGCGAGGTACGAATACGATGAGCTGAGATAGCCAACTAAACAGCGGGATCCTCAGGTGCAAGCGGAAGAAACACGGGTAGGTACAGGATGTGATCCAGGTCGGGAGGCCATACAGAGACTACGTGTGGGGGCTAAAAGTCAAAAATATAGAGGATACGATACTAAAGTTCTCAGGGGAGGATAAGGCTTCACCAGTCGAGAAGTGGATCACATTGATAGAAAAGAATGCCGAACTCTATAACTGGATCCCACTGCAAACGCTAGTATTCGCGAAGAAGTCTCATCAGGGAGCAGCCAAGTTATGGTTGGACACCCAAAGCACTTACAAGACGTGGGATGATTTGAAGGAAGAGCTGATGGAATAATTTAAACTACGAACCCCAGCAGCAAGGAGATTCACCAAATGCTCACCGAATGGAAGATTAAACATGGAGAGATGATCCAGGATTATGTGTTACAGATGAGGAAAATTGCGTACCGAGCGGATCTTAAGAAAGAAACGATATAATATATTGTAGATGGTTTACGTGATCAAGACAATAACAAGGTTATTCTGTACGGCGACAGAACGTTTGCGAGAGAAACTGCGTGACAGATTAGTCGACTACGAAAATATCAGGCGGAAGATGCCGACGAGTAAGCAGCTTCCAAATTCAGATTCTATTGTAGGAAAAGAGTAAGTGGGCAACTCAATGACGGTAAAACGAAATTTGAGAGACAGCCGAGATGTCAACTGCGGAGAAAAGGGACATAGATCTTCTATAACAGAGGACAAAGAGAAAGGTACAGCGGAAAATCGACTTTGGAGTAGTACTACAGAGTAACAGAGGCGACACTCCATAAAATCCTTTTGATATTTGTCGCTGTAGCGCCGTGACCTTGGCTCTTCAAATGGGATGTTCGCTCTGTTGCCAAATTTCGCCGAATTACCTATTTTGAGGAAATGCGTGGTTGCCTTTTACCATAATATCCTGTAATCTTAAAATATTATCAGAGTTGTACTTTGTACAAAATGTTGAGAAGGCATAATGAAAAAGAAGTAAGAGAAAGAATTAAATTTTACACATCGAAGATCATGAAATAATAGATATTTTCGTTATAAGGGCGTGAAGCGCTGTTTTTAACGAGCGTGAAGTTTTCCGCACGAGCGAAGAGAGTGCGGCAACCACACGAGTTAAAACGACGCGAAACGCTCTTATCACGAATTCTATTTTTTCTAAGTGTCAAATACGAGGTTGACGGGGTTGAGGACGCCCGTGAAACCGAGTTTTACGCACTGAGTGACGAAAAACCAGATTATTGCATTGTTAAAAAAAGCACGCACGCATGTACGGACGGACGGACGGACCCGAGTCGAAATTTCTATATTCATTTTGACACTGAACACCCTGCTATGCTCTCTATGACCCTAACTTCACCCTGAACTCATTGTTTCGACGCTGCTTTTCACCCTGACTACGCTACATTATTTCATTCTAACTAATGTAAGGCTCGTCAGTATCGAATAAAGTTCAATCGGAAATTTTATTTTTATACTCATTTAGACTCTGAACACTCTCCTCTTATTCTCAACTAAATAGAAGTGTGTTCAGTGTCATTGTCTCCACTGAAAATAATAATGACTCATAGAAGTTAATGAATGTAATACTTGCATGACCCGAGTCGAAATTTTGCCCATATTTTGATAGCCACAGCACCTCCACTGGGTAGAAGTTATGGCATTCAAAATAGGGCCTCGTCGCGAATTAAAATTTTGCTTCTATTTTGATGGCCAGAGCCCCTTTACTGTGTAGAAGCAAAAGGTATTGAAATTCAAAAGTATGAGTAAAACATATTTCAAAAACTCAGAAAAATTGTCGGAGTTTCGGACTTGGAATGTTTTTCAACGTGACGAACGGGACTTAGAAAAATTTCGGTCTGCATATAGGGGGACTTGAAAATAATAAATTTTCTAAGTCCGAAACTAACAATTTTTCTAAGTTCTTGAAATATAAGTTTTTTACTCATAATTTTGAATTTCAATACCTTTTGCTTCTATATAGTAAAGAGGCTCTGGCCATCAAAATGGAAGCAAAATTTTAATTCGCGACGAGGCCCTATTTTGAATGCCATAGCTTCTACCCAGTGGAGGTGCTGTGGCCATTAAAATAAGGGCAATATTTCCGTATTTGTGAATAAATGGAAGAAAATTGTAATTTGTTCAATTATTAAACTAATAAATTATTTGATTTCGTGTCTCCAGAGTATGTTGAGCAAGTTATAAACGATACTGTTTATTAAAAAGCACATATTATTATAGTAAACTAGGGGGCATCCGCCCCCTGCTCGCTTCGCTCGGCAACCCCCGGGGGGCTATCGCGGCGCTCTCCCAAGTTTGTAAGGGACGGCGGTCGGTCAACGGACTTATCTCGCAACGCTTTGCGTCGCTCGAATTCGACAAAACGCCGAACAAACGGGTAGACGGGCCTCTGCTCGACTGGCTTGCACCGCACCGATCGACAATCGATAGCATATTGCATTCCATTCCGGTAGGCGATAAGTTGACCGATGCATCAGTGGGCGATTAGTGGGGGGTTTCGGGTCGGTTGTCGTTGATTATTACGGAAACCAGGTGATATGGAATGAAATGATAAAACACTGTGGCTGAGTGGAAGTTATAATTTTATTAATAAAACGCGACTGACGTCTTTACTCTTAGGAAAGCTCCGAGAGACTGACGCACAAAAAAAGATTTCTAATGCACTTGGTCCTTAGTTCTTTCTCTCTCTCTCTCTCTCTCGCTCTCTCTCTGTGCGGTGGCTGCTTGTTCGAGTGCTCTGACATTTTTGGCTTTTCCCTGCTTTGTCTCGCCCCTGTGTGCATTCTGCTTGCGCTTTATGCTTGCTCTGGAGTCGCGGTCTGGGTGTGTCGCATCTTTACTGTGCCGGGAAGTGCTTGGGGTGCGAGAAACCTGGATTTACAACTGTAAAACATTTGGAGGTTAGGTTGGCTGGCAGCATTTCTTGCTCTGCGCATGCCTGGTGCTTTTCCTTCGCTCGCTTGCAGCTAGTGTGGAACTGACGAGTGCTGCCAACTAGTGCTTTCTGTCTTCTGTGCATTTTTACCATCTCGACCGCGCCAAACCGGATTCCTGCTATATCGTCCGTCGATCACTGCCATCTAACGTCAATTTCTAATAGTGCAAGACCTGCCAGTGGCTACATTTTTCAAACTCGAATCCAAAATACAATCCAACAATGGCCGGGGCCAAGGACAAACTCGAGCTAAATTCTCCTGCTGATTCTGAGTCCTCTGACTCCTCGCGCTCGTCCACCCTATCGTCCGGACGCCCTAAGCGTACTAGGAAAACGGATGATGATGATGACCATGCCTTCCTGAAACCCCCACCCAAAAAGTCCACTCAGAGTAGAGTCACACTGGAGTCTATCATGGTGGTTCTGAATGACATCAGAAGTGCCCAAGCCAGGCACGAGGTGCTCCTGCAGGAACTCCCGGTTATTCGTGCCACCGTGGATGCCATCAAAGCTGACGTGGATATGCTCAAAACAAAAACTGACCAGCTTACACTCACCACGGATGTTCTTACTTCTAAAACTGATGATCTATCGGAGGAGAATGTGAAGCTTAAAAAGTCTCTCAAGGCTCTTGAAACCCGGGTCGATCAACTGCCTGTAGCCGGTGGTTTGGAACCATTTATTGCAGCCACTAACTCCAACTTGCTCCACAGTCACCGTGTACTTAGTAGGCAAAATCCATCTAATGAATTAGTCGTCGCTGGAATACATGAATCTGACCTCACCGATGAAAAAGCACCTCTCATCTTCCAAGGTATCGCTAGCCTACTCGGCATTGATATTACTGCCGATGATGTCTCCAGCACTAGACTCCTACGCAAAACTCCGCCTCCAGGCCCTACTGCCTCTTTAGCTGCTGCTGGTCCATCTATCGCAGCCAAAATACCTTTCGCGGTCGTCTGCAAAAACCCCGGGACTGTCAAAAGGATCCTTGCAGCCAAACGAAAATACGGTGTCTTAAAATACGCCAAACTTAAGGAGCACCTAACCAGGCTTGGCACTATCAATTTCTCCTCGCAAACTAGTGACTCCACAATTAATGTCAACGAGATGCTGCCTAGTTTTGTTTTCCGCTTACTCGGTGAAGCCAAGCCGAAACTCAAAAACGCGGGATTTAAATATGTATGGTGTTCATCAGGTGCAGTAATGACAAAAAGGTGTGATGGAGCGCTCATTCATACGATCCTGTCAACGGAGGATATCACGAAGCTAATTGATCTCTACTCGTCCTCGACCACCTAACTGTGTTTCCATCATCACTGAGAGGGAGGAAGCAACAGGGTCTGCCTCAACGAAAGCTAAAACTGACTTTATATTCGCTAAAACTTACTATACCCATCTGCTTGTTTAATTGATTTTGATTTTATACCTGCTAAAACTCACTATGCTTGTTCGCTTGTTAAGCTCTAATATTATTAACCCTTCTGCTGTTATTATATTCCTTAGTTTAAGTTTATATTATCGCTACGCTTGTTTCTCTGTGCACTGCTTCGGCAGAACGCAATTTTTGTTCAATTTTCTGAATAATAAACACTCATCTATCTATCTATCTATCTCTCTAGGTGTATATCGTTTCATATAAACATTTATACGATATTTGAGAGCGGACCCTACGAGCTGTTTTCTTAAGAATAGTTTCGTTATGACATCATTAGTTCGCCTTACATATCAGATTATTTAATAAATCTCCTGAACTGATTTTTGTTAATACCAATAGTTGTCGATCTGAAAAACTATTTTATAGAATAGAGAGATCGAAGACAATCAATTAACACGTTCGGTGTCGCGTGGGGCGTATGCGTCCCACGCTGAACTTTCCGTTTTGGCCACTTGGAATTCTCATTGAAAAACGAAGAATTTTTTTAAAAATGTATTGCAGAGTCGTACGCCCCACGCGGCCTGATCGGAAAGTCTTCAAAAATCGGTTCGACACGTGACGTGTTAATGTAGGATGAATAAATAGTCATATAATTATTTATTTATTAATATCAATTTGCGTCTATGCAAGAATATTTATCAAAAAATATAATCATAAATTTAGATAAATGTTGAGAAAAGAATAATACAATAATTATAAAATCTTATTTAGGGCTTGAATAGCCGTGGTGGAAGCATGCGGTTGAAGTGTGAGAGGGAGTGCGTGAAAAGTGAAGAAATAAGTGAATATAAGCATAGGGACGCCGAAAAATGAGGTAAACGTGAAGGAAAGAGAGGTAGGAAGCTGATAAGATAATAGATAAGTGAGGGGAGAGGAAGAAAGACAGAAATTAAGGAAAAGGACAGCGGGGGAAAGATGTTAGAGCAAGTTTAGGAGGTTAGAGTAGGGGGTCAAGCGGGAGGAGGTTAGGTAGGAAGTATTCAGCGAAGAGAAACAAGGGTCGATAAGGAGGATCGCGGGCGAGTGAAATCAGGAAGAAAAGAGAAAGCGGAAAAATCAAAAGTAGGGCGGCCATCGAACGCGGAGAGGCAATTAAAAGCATTAGGGAATAAGATAGACAAAAAATGTGGAGCAAAACGGAGGCAGGCAAAGGGAATTTTGGGGAGGTAGAACAGGAAGCCCAAGGAATTTCTAAAAGAAAGGTGAATGAAAAAGCTGAAAGGGAAAAAGGTGCGGAGGAAGGGAAGGAAGGAACGCGCGGCATTTTTTTCTTGTTCAAAAACTTGTTATTTTACTTCATTTATAGGCGAAACAATGCAATACTTTAAAAAAAATATACATAGCTACATGATGGTGCATAACATATATTTTACTGTGCGAAAGCGGTCAAGGTTAGGGAAGTTGAAAAAGAGGAGAGCGAGACCCAGGAGGGTAACAGGCCCGAGTCCAGCACCCACCACCATGGGGGAAAGAACGTGGAAAGTAGACTCTGGCGACCACTAGAATGGGTGTGAACGGTGCAGACATAGATATACAGGGTAGACCATTTAAGTTGATAAACGTGAATATCTTGAAAATTAAGCATTTGAGAGAAAAATGTTTGAGGTAAAAGTATCATCGTTTTACAAACGGGATTTAATGGTTATACATTTGGTTCATTTTATTTAGAATTTCAAGGTTATTTGAAGGTCAACTTTTATTTTTTAAATAGGAACTTCTATTTTTTTTAATGATTCGTATTCTTTGTATAAAACTTAACAACTTTTGTTCTATGACTTTTCATGTTTACTTTCAGCGCTTACAAGTAATTACGCATTGGACGTAGCAGTAGCAATAGAACGTAGAAGTAGCAGTTACCCCTGTAATGAACACTACCGTTGGCTAAATCAAACGAACTAAACGTATAACCATTAAATCTCGCTTGTAAATGATGATACTTTTGCATGAAACATTTTTCTCTCAAATGCTTAAATTTCAAGATATTCACGTTTATTAACTTAAATGATCCACCCTGTATATGTCTTTGTCTAGCATCAGCGGTTCTTCGGACGCACCAAAGTTGGCAAAGCAATTTTTGAAAACGGAGATATTTAAAAAATTACAATTACAGAAAAATGATCTGAGTGGTAATGTGTAGGGAATTTAACGAACAAAATTATGGAGCACAAAAAAGAAAAAATCATTCAATATATCGAGATATCATTGATTTTACTTGGCACTTTTTAAATAATTGAGTGAAAAAAGAAATAACTTTATTTAAAAAGTAGAGAATTTCTTAAGCAATTAAAAAAAACATTAAAAAATGTTAAATTTTCGATGTTTTACGATTTTTTCCACCCCTAACGTTCGCGCGGCTCTAGAGGGTAAATCGTGGGGAGTGGGGGTAAACTGTGTAGAACCTTTTTTATAAAGAATTTTAAGCTCTACAATTTTGGACTCCATACTTTTTTCGATATCTCGCTTAGATTTCGAGTTATTTTCGAATAACCCATTTTTGGGGTATTTGTTATTGTTTTTCAACCCTTTCCCCTGGGGGAAAAACCGCGATACTTCACCCAGAGCTTTATGGGGTCAAATACAACGTTTAGACAAAAACGCAGCCTGGTTGCTAAAAACACGTATTTCAGACCTCTTTTTCCTGGACCATCAATGGCGTCACTAGCGGAGCGGACCACCGCACTGTGGGAAATTGTACCTATCTATGCGGTCATAAATCAAATTTGTAAAGGAAAGCACAAGTCAAAAGTAATTGTTTAGTACTCGGGAGGGATCAGAAAATAGTCTGGTATAACGCTTTCATCGTTCTCGGCAAAAACATGGCCGCACGACTAGTCCGATTTCTATCGTTGGTCTGATAAATACGTTCATTCTCAATGCTATTGAAACTCCAGGCGTGTTTTATTGTATTTCCAGGCATTTCCCGGCTAAAATAATATATGTGTAAGGAAGACAAGCCTGTGTAGTTTTGTAATCAGGCATAATTGGACTCCACTTTGCTTCACTTTTTAAGGAAAAAAATTTTAAATAATACCCCGCGAGTTGACAAAACCAGCCAGAGATCATGATTTTCAAACAGTTAATGGACTTAAACCAAATTCGGTATAGGAGGTTTTTTGAGTCGCTTATCATGAATCTGAAATCGGATTTCAAAAATTGGCGGATCAATGGCGGATTCAATATGGCGGACGAGATTTTCGAAAATTGACGGATTCGTGCCAAATTTGGTATAAGTGGGTTTTTTGAGTCGCTGATCACGAATCTGAAGTCAGATTTTAAAAATTCAAAAATTACAAAATTTGGCGTGAATCCATCGATTTTCGAAACTCTCGTCCGCCATATTGGATCCGTCATCTTGAATTTTTGAAATCTGACTTCAGATTAGTGATGAGCGACCCAAAAAAACCCCTATACCGAATTTGGTTTAAGTTGAATAAGCCATTACGAATTTTGTCCTCCTAATTCAAGGACATTTTCCACTGTGCGCCGTAACGAAAGGGTTCGTGACCACAGATGGTGTGCAGTACCGACTGAGATATCGCATTGTACCAGAAGGAACGATTCCAGCCGATATACGCTCCGTTAGTGTGACGTAGGCGTCCCCGTAGTGGGGATAAAAGTTTCCAAACAATGAAAAAGTCCATAAGGTTTAACACAGGGGATTGCATTTTGCTAATATTATCACTGCAGAGAATCAAAATAGTGATTGTAAGGTACATATAAAATAAGATTATGTTGTAACGAGTACATTGACGTGTATAACTTTACTATTACCTCGTTCTAATCTTAGAATATTACGAAATGAGTGTGTGTTTACAAGCATCTAACATATAAGTTGTCATGTCATATCTACTCGCGGTTTGCCACATTTAATCACTTATTTTTTCGTTGCACTTATAAAAAGAATGCTTATAGTGAATGTAAATATATCAAATTAAATTATTTACGTTAAAATTATTTTTAAATAATTTGTAAAATATGTCCAACACTTGCGAAAGTGCTGCGCTTTGTAACCTGCAGACACTGGCGGATCATATGAATTCATAATTGTTTGATCATTTTATATACAGATGGTCATGTGTTGAGCCCCTGAATGAAAGCATTATAATGAAAAACGAACTTGTAAATTCTTCAAATTTCTGAAAGATAACATATTAAAGAGGAAATGGGAAAAACTTGTAAGGTGCGTATGGAACATCATGAACACATTTATTATATGAAATTATTTTTACAATGTGTGCTTCTTAATACAGACGTGACATACAACCTAGACCAAGTAAGGGAGATCGGGGGGTTATGAGACGGGTTTTGTTTTTGTAAGAAAAGTATAATGAAAAAACTTTTTTTCTGCGCATAAATTGGGTCAAATGGTGAGTAAGCATAACAACACTTAAAAAAAAGATGGGTTTGCTGAAGTTTCAAAAAGTCCTATAAGTTTGGCCTGTCAGCTCGAAAGTTGGTTTTTCTGGATTTTTAAAATGTGTTCGGGGGGTTGTGAGACACGCCTTCAAATCATAGAAAGTGGCATACGCTTATCAAAATTGTTTATTCAAATTAAAAAGAGAAAGCAAATGTTGCGGCTTAAAATGTGTTCAAGTTTAAAAAGGTTAGATTTTTACATATAACTAATAAACAAGTTTTAGGTGCGACTCGCTACAAAATAGAGAAAAAATCATTTAAAGAAGGCTAAATTAATTAAAAACAATTAAAATTGCACAAAACGTGCAGTGTTCACAACACATTTTTAATGCGCCCATAAAATATGATTTTTAGTAAATCGCTTTTAGAAATAGCGTGTCTCACAACCCCCCGAAAATGTTGTCTCACGACCCCCAAGTTCAATATTTTTAAAATAGCCACCGCTTCATGGATACATAAAATGTTTATCCAATTCTTTTTGTGTGTCAAAAGGCTACTCACCAAGGAATGAATTATATCTATACACTTTTGTGAACAGCTTGAAAACATGAGTGAAAATACTGCAAACACAAATAGTCGAAAAAACTTTAAAACACAAAATTGAAGTTACAATCTGAAGAGATACTAAGAATCCGCGTCAACGCGATGAGTGTCAAATGAAAACGGAGATACAGGACGAGAATGAAGTTTGACAGTTATTGGTACATGTTGCACTTTTCAATTCAGTGCTGTGAGCTTGTCTCACAACCCCCCTAAAATGTTATCTCACGACCCCCCAAGTTCAATATTTTTAAAATAGCCACCGATTCATGGATACATAAAATGTTTATCCAAAATTCTTTTTGTGTGTCAAAAGGCTACTCACCAACGAATGATTTATATCTATACACTTTTGTGAACAGCTTGAAAACATGAGTGAAAATACTGCAAACACAAATGGTCGAAAAAACTTTAAAACACAAAATTGAATTTGCAATCTGAAGAGATACTAAGAATCCGCGTCAACGCGACGAGTGTCAAACGAAAATGGAGATACAGGACGAGAATGAAGTTTTACAGTCATTGGTACATGTGGCACTTTTCAATTCAGTGCTGTGAGCTTGTCTCACGACCCCCCCGTATCTCACAACCCTCCGATCTCCCCTACATATATATGTTCATGCCATTTCCCCGAAGGAAACCGAAAAAATTTAAAGCTGCTTCAACAACGTTGCCACTTGAATACAAATTTTCTCCTCGGCGCAACTGCTTGTTGTTGTCTTTAAAGAAATCAGCAATGCCCGAGAAAGATATGACTCGATTCTCAACCATTTATCCACCTAAAGGATAAAAATAACTATTAGTAACACATACGAGTACTATTCAACCTATACGTAGTTGGCTTTCATCGCAAAAAAAAAATATTAGGTTGATTTAACCGAAAAATTCCGATAGTTCGGCGATCATTACTATTTTTAGACATCAGAAAAAGTGTGTATATATTAATACATTCGTTTATAATTATGTTTGGTGACAGCTACAAATTTGAGGTTATGTATACGGGTGATTCTCTGCAACAGTTACTTTTTGCTGTTACTGCATATTTAACATTAATAGAACAAATAAATAATGTTTCATTATACATGTTACAAAAGGGGATTATTATTGTCAACTCATTTCGTATATAACTTTTCAAAAAAATATCCCAATTTTTTAAAAACTACTCTAAAATATTGAAAACATTATGTCCTCTGGCTGTCACCACTTACGCCACATAAAATGTTATAATGATAGAAAGCCATATTTATGAAAATATAGCCTAACTTTTATTTATTTTTATTTAGTAAAATCGTTGAAAAATATTTATCCTATTCCTGGACACCAAAATAATAAATGTTTATCTTGTTTGGTTTGCTAAATTATGTCACCAAGTTCAACCATCAGTCCTCTGGCTAAAGTTACAGCCTGCCGTATAAACCCATAGGTATATGGCAATAGCATCTATAATATCGATGCAGAAAGACAAGAATTCCATTCAGTAACTGGTTTTATTCAAAATAGTACTGTTTTTGCGTTACAATTAAACATCAACCAAAATACAAGGTGTCACACAGTAGCGATCAGTCCTCTGGTAAGAACGTCATTCCTCTATTCCTAAGCCATTTCTCTGCATGCACTTTTTAAAGAAATCTCTTTAAAATGCAACAAAATTAAAAATTAAATGTGTTCCATTAGAAGACTCTGTTTTGATTGATGTTTTATTGAAATTTTATAATTACAACAGTTTAACTGTTCCTATTTACTTTTTCAAACACAACTTCCAAAAAGTTATCTTTGTGGAGAATCACCCATACGCGAATGTTTTCGGCAAATTATTACATTATATTACATAGCTGCTAAATACTAGTAAGTGAAAACATCGGTGTAATGAAGGTGCTTAATGGTACGTACCTTTTTGTCGCTTAAATACACTGTGGATAAATATTTTAATTCGCAATCTTTTTAACTCCCATTACAAAATGCACGGCTCCCCGGTTTCTTCGGAAACCTAGCCGACCAAAATGTCTGCCGTGACGTCACCACTAACGGAGAGCATTCTGTTGGGAATGGATCTATTGAATCAAGCAATGGTTCAGTTGAGCAGAAATGAAAAAAGTGTGGCTAGGCAAGGGATACACAGGGTGGTCCAGGTTTAAGTACATTAATTTTGATATGTGATAGAAAAACAAAAATGAAGTAGGCTTTCATAAGAACATTAAAAAAAATGTTTACTAACAAAGATACAGGGTGTTAACGTTGTGGGAGAAAAATGGTTTTCTCATCATAACTTCTAAACCACTTGACCGATTTCCATGAAATTTCGCACACAGACTAATGTAGCACACCTCTAAGTAATGCTTAAAATAATTTTAAAAATTTTCCAGTGGCGTAGATACTGGGGGCCGGTACCCCCTTTCCCCCCTCCCAATTTTCGGCGCCACTAGATATTTTACAAAGAAAATTGAATTTTTTGATTCCCTGTTTAATTTAGAAAATAAATTACTGTTGCAAATTTTTGATTTATGGCTTCGTTTTTGAGATATCAGTTCGTTCGCAGTTTTTTTCATTTAAAACGCTGTAGAATGGCGTAGAAAAATCTGAAAGTAAACATTTTTTTTAAATTAAAGGTAAAGAGTTGAACTTTCATTTTCTGTGAACAGAATTTGAAAAAAAAATGTTTGTAACTCCGTGTCAATGCGCAAACTTTGCAAATTTTTAAGTTTCAAAAGATGACCTTGATTTGCAGGGTCTCTTAATCTCTCGGTGCTTTAAATCGAAAAATAAACTTTGGGATAGTAAAGCTGAGATTTTAAGCTTTAATTAAAACAAAAATAGGGATACGATGATTTTTCGCTGTGCTACGGGCTTCCGAAGTTTGACAATTTTTAGAGTAAAATAAGTTGTTGCGATAATTTTATTGCGTAGTGTATTATGTCTGCTGTGTTTCATGCATAATAAAATTGTATGCAAACACCCAATTGCTTTCGCGTATAGCCTTTTTCTTTCTCCTCAACATCTACACTTTTCCTTGCCACGGGGTGCTCAACGGAGAGTCGCGGACCACGAAATTCTCCAACAAATACCAATAATTCTAACACTATCTATTTAATTAATATTATGAGTTGAAGTACGTCGTATCATGCGAAGTTTGTATAAAAGCGGCGCGAGCGGAGAAGTCAGTGATACAGCGTTGCCAGTTTCTCTGCTTCTAGCGTCCGACTGGAATTGTGATCGTAAAATAGTAAAAGAAATGTGGCAATACTATGTAGATCTAAAGCGAGAGCGGCGCGACGCTCACAACGTATTCAAAGTTGGCGCGACTAACTAAGGATTAACCCTCCCATTCTCTCACTTCTTTAATTTGGAGTATGTATATGCCAAAGGCCAAATCGTTGATATTTGCACGAAGCCACTTGCTAAATTTCATTTCAAGCTGCTAAGAGGTAAATTAGGGATGAGTAGGAGCGAATTATTTTTGGCATGAGCGCATTCAGCGATAAGTGTGGCTCCGACTTGTACTAATGTAAAGTGGGAGTATTGATAAAATAAGATTTAAATTGACTCGAAAAAGTGCGTGGTGTCAGTATCATACAATATAGAGCACTGTAATCTCCAATGTATCCGTTTTTCGATACTCTCTTTTGTTCTTCAAGTTTCCCTTAGTGTTAGGAAACTGATGATACTGAAATTTCTTAAAGATTAGTAACGCTCACTGTTCGCGCCAAAGCTGCGCGACCGGTGGCGGACGAATTGGTTAGATTAACGGCAGCCTACGTGGTACTTCGCAAGTCTCGCGCCACGTAGACTTCCCCACTCTTGCGTCCGAACCGTGAATCGAACTAGTCGTTACGTAACGTGTGATCGCGTTCGTCTTCCCCTTGTACTCGCGATTTCCGACCGACGTGCTCGACAATAATCGCGGTGCATCGCACATGTGCGGATTTATTGTGTGTTCGCTACGTACGACCGAAACGTACTTCGGATTGGTCGAGTGTCGCGTGGTTGCGCTCCCGCGTGTGCTCTTTTCGGTTCGGCGTGGCCATTAAAATTCTGTGCGCCTCGAATGGGCTGAACATCGCGTATTTCTCACCTAGTTCATAAGAGTTTCTGTACGCTCGTGCGCTCTAGGAGTATTCGATTTTCTCGCGTTGCAAAAACCGGACCGATCCGTATTTTCTTCTTTCTAACAAAACATTTGGTCCTTCGAGCCGGATCCGCCCTTATCGGATTACGAGTTCTTTCGGTCGGTATTCCTACGAGCCGTACCAGAAAATCCCATTTCGGAAACGCGTTACGGTGTGTGTGTGTGTGTGTGTGCGTCGTTCGTGCAGTGTTCAGCGCCAACCAGTGTGCACCTGAATTCAACTCGGACACGCGTTACAGTGTGTGTGTGTCCGGAGTTCGTGCAGTGTCCAGTTCCATCCAGCGCGTTCCTGAATTTGTCGTTAAAGCAACCTCGAAAACATGGAAGCTATCTTCGACGATCAGCACACGCTCTACGGTCGCATCAGCAGGACGGTGAGCAACTTCCAGAAGATGGGCACCGCACGGATGACTCGCGGAGCCGCGATAGCACGAATCGAGACGCTCGAGTCACAGTGGGCTCAATTCAAGGATACTCATCAGCTCATAAAAACTAAGGCCGTTCCCACGGACAAACCCCGACTATGGTGGACGAAGTATGCTTCGTGGAAGAGGTGTTCGATAAGACCGAGGAAGCGCATACGGTGGCAAAAGGCGAGCTTATATTGAATATCGCGATTCGCTCAACACTCCGACAGCCGGTGCGCAGCCGACTGTACAAGCTGAAAGCGCACCCGGATCGTCGAGCATTCGAAGGGTCCCACGTATAACCTTAGTGAAGTTCGCCGGTGAGTACGTCAAGTGGCCCAGCTTTCGTGACATGTTCATCGCCATGGTGGGTTCCAACACCGAGCTTACCAAAGTGGAAAAGCTCCACTATCTAAAAACGAACCTGGTCGACGAACCGGAACATCCCAACGTCTGACGACAACTTTCATCGGGCGTGGGATCTATTGTGTCACACGTATGAGCACAAAGCTCAATTGGTGAAGGCGCATCTAACCACTCTCTTCGCCATCCCATCGGTCACCACCGAGTCCGTTACGGAACTGAAGCGACTGCTAAACACCACCCTCGAAGTGCTTGGCGCGCTGAAGACTCTCGAGAGACCGGTCGACCATTGGGACGACATCCTCGTCTTCATGTCCGTTGAGCGGCTGGATTCTCGATCGCGACGCGCGTGGAAAATTTCACGGAACGATTCAAGAGGACCATCCACGTTCCCCGAGTTTCAAAAGTTCCTTGAGACTCGCATCAGAGCTGTGGAGTTCTTCGCATCCTCACCAAGCAAGGAAAGCGCATCGTCCCGATCCAACCAGACCGCTAAGGATAATCGAGGTAAGAGCGGTAAGGCCGTCAAAGCTAACACACATCACATGGCCGCGAAGATTCCTAAGTGTCAACAGTGTGGAGCAGAACATTACCTGCGTCTCTGCCCCACCTATATCGCTAAGCCAGTGGAGGAGCGTAGCTTAGTCGTGGAGGCCAAACAATTATGCACGAACTGTTTGGGACCACACCAGCTGGCCACGTATCGGTCAGCTAGACGATGTAAGACTTGCAACGGAAGGCATCACACAAGTCTACATCTCGGATCATCAGCGTCAAGTCCAGGAGAACCGACGGCGCCTTCGGAAATTCAAAGTTCGGGAAATTCGACATCCCCGAACGACTACGGCCGCAGCGGCACGCATACGTCTGGAACGACGCATGTTCATCATACGGCGGTCCCGTACGAGGATATTTCAGACGATGCTCCTAGACTCCTCGCAACGGCCATCGTGATCGCCACATCGTGCGCCGGAGGACATAACGAGACGCGAGTCCTATTCGATCAAGGATCCAAGATTTCGCTCATCTCAGAGCGACTGGCCCAGAGATTGAAATTAACCCGCCGCCGGACTCCGCTTTCTGTATGCGGATGGGGAGGTCAAATCGCCGTTCGGTCAAAGGGTATCGTTACAGTACAGATAGCCTCACGATTTGACCTTGACAAGCTGTTTCAGGTCGACGCTCACGTCGTCCCTGGACTTTCGGATTATTTGCCAGACGGCAGAATCAACGCGCAGGCATTCCCTCATCTACGGGACCTGCCACTGGCGGATCCTGCGCTGGAGCGCACGCTCCGTATAGAATTGCTGCTCGGCTCCGGAACGTACGCGCGTTTGCTACGAAAGGGCGTACGCATCGGAGACCCAAGCACTCCCATTGGGCAAGAGACAGCATTAGGCTGGGTGTTATCTGGACCATACCCGTCACAGTCCTCGAGCAAGCCGAAAGCGTCCAGCAGTGCGACCATTCTGCAGTGCACTGCGGATCAGAAGCTGCATGACATGCTGCAGCGATTTTGGCTTCAGGAGGAGTCAACGACCAATCGAGCATCGCTGACTCCAGATGAACTTGATTGCGAGCGCCATTTCAACGCAACCCATCGTCGATTAGACAATGGTCGCTACGTCGTTCGGCTCCCCGTTAAAAGGAATATCGGGAAACTAGGAGATACATTGGGAGCGGTTAAGCAAGTACTCACACGTTTGGAGAAACGATTCACAGTCAATCAAGCTCTTCAACAAGCCTACACCGATTTCCTTGGAGAGTATGAGGCGCTCGGACACATGGCTCCGGTTACGCTCCAACCAGAGTCTCGCATAGAGCATAAACCATGTTGCTACTTGCCGCATCATGGCGTTTTCAAAGATACGAGCAGTACGACCAAGCTTCGCGTCGTCTTCAACGCCTCGCAGCCGTCGGATACCTCCATCAGCCTCAACGACTGTCTACATATTGGCCCGAAGCTACAGAGGGAATTACCGGACGTCGTGACACGGTGGCGCTTACATCGTATCGTCTTCGCCGCAGACATCGAAAAGATGTATCGTCAGATTTAGGTCGCATCGGAGGATCATGATCTGCAACGGATCCTGTGGAGACGAGTTGCCGAGGAACCTATTCAAGCCTTCCAGTTACGCACGGTCACATACGGTGTCAGCAGTGCGCCGTACTTGGCGCTTCGGACGCTGCAACAACTGGCTCAGGATGAAGAACGACGGTTCCCAATCGGAGCAGAAACATTAGGCAAAGACGTTTATGTCGACGACGTGCTTTCAGGTGCAGACGATCTTTCAGCGACACTTGAGAAGCAACACCAGGTTCTTGAGCTTCTCAAGGCGGGCGGGTTCAATTTACGGAAATGGATGTCCAATGATCCGATCCTTCTGGAGTCCACCCCCCAAGAGTTTCGTGAAGAGGCTCAATTCTTTCAATTTGAAGAGAATCCAGCATTCAAGCTATTGGGTCTTACTTGGAGGGCACAGTCAGACACCTTTGGATTTCAGGTGAAAATCCCAGCAACTACACCGAGGATCACCAAGCGATCGGTGCTATCGAGCACGGCACAGCTCTTCGATCCATTGGGATGGATCGCCCCGGTAGTCATCACCGCAAAAATTCTGCTCCAAGGGTTATGGACGCGTGGACTTAGATGGGATGACCCGCTCCCTGAAGGATTGGCTATCACGTGGCAGGAATTCCACGCTCAACTGACGGAGCTTAGGAATGTCTCTGTTCCCCGATGGCTTGGCAGTCGAATGAACAATGGAACTGCACGGATTTTGCGACGCGTCAGAGCAAGCATACGCTGCAGTTGTGTATCTTCGATCCACACACGCCGCCGGAGAGACGCAGGTTACGATAATAACCGCCAATACGAAGGTAGCTCCACTGACGAGAATCTCGTTGCCGAGGTTGGAACTGGCTGCGGCTATGCTACTGGCTCGAGTAGTAGCCCACATAAAGGACGTTACAGCACTGGGGTCACAACCGATCTACCTCTGGTCGGACTCTTCTATAACGCTGCACTGGATAAGCCAATCACCTTCGCGATGGAAGACGTTCATAGCAAATCGGACGTCCGAGATACAAACGCTGCTGCCTCAGGCAAAGTGGCGGCACGTCCCTGGAACAGACAACCCAGCGGACTGCGCCTCTCGAGGCATTTCACCCGCAGAATTACCACAACATCCGTTGTGGTGGAGAGGACCAGGGTGGCTCACCGCGCCTCCGCAATATTGGCCAACGGAAATAACCAAAGTTCCCTCAGGCATCGACCTCGAAGAACGGGTACATACCAACCTGGTAAACCCGGCTACAGGGGACGTTTGGGATCTCACCGGCCGCTATTCCTCACTTATTCGGCTATTGCGCGTTACAGCGTGGTGCCTACGCTACATCCAGCGACTGCAAGAACGAGTCCAGTCCACCAGGCTTACTCAACGCCTATCAAAAGCCACAGCGGCGTGCCTTACACCAGCCGAACTCGACAGGGCTCGGCTACATTGGATTCGACGAGTGCAGCAGACGCACTTCTCGACCGAAACAAGGGCGCTTAGAAGCAATAATGCTCCACCAGCGAAGAGTTCATTGCAGCGTCTAACACCATTCCTGGACCCGCAAGAGCTACTACGCGTGGGCGGTCGTTTCAAACACGGTACTCTCAGTCCTGATGAACGCCACCCATGCATTATCCCATCAGCCTCGGTTCTTACTACTCTTATCGTCGACGCTAGCCATAAAACGGTATTGCACGGGGGAGCGCAGCAAACCCTTGCCTACTTGCGCCGTCGATATTGGATTCCACGCGGCCGGACGACAGTACGGGCTCACATCAGTCGGTGCATAATATGCTACCGACAACGACCGACTCCCACCACGCAGCTGATGGGTCACCTTCCAGCAGAACGGATCACTCCAGTTAGACCCTTCAGCAATAGCGGAGTCGACTTTGCCGGTCCGATCCAACTTCGTACCACGAAGGAACGTGGGCATCGAGCATACAAAGGCTACGTGGCGATCTTTGTGTGTTTTGCCACAAAGGCCGTCCATCTGGAGGCGGTAACCGACTATACCACGGATGGTTTCTTAGCCGTGTTCAAACGGTTCACAGCGAGGTGCGGAATCTGCACCACGTTATTCAGCGACCAAGGAACCAACTTCGTCGGGGCAGAGGGCAAGCTTCGGAACCTGTTCCGCGAAGCTTCAAGGGAGAGTGAGGTCATCGCCATTAGATTGGCCAATTATGGGACCCGTTGGCGGTTCAACCCGCCAGCATCGCCACACTTTGGTGGACTGTGGGAAGCCGGAGTTAAGTCTGTGAAGCACCACCTACGACGGGTGATCGGTGACACGACTTTGACCTACGAGGAAATGAGCACGTTTTTGGCTCAAGTCGAAGCGTGTCTCAACTCCCGGCCACTACAACCCTTGACGGAAGACCCGGACGATCTCACTGCTCTAACGCCAGGACACTTCCTTGTCGGAGCCGCCCTCACAGCCGTGCCGGAGCCGCGGCTACAAGACGTGCCTCTCAATCGGTTAACCCGATGACAATTAACGCAACGGATGACCGAGGAATTCTGGACGCGTTGGTCCAGAGAGTACTTGCAACAACTTCAGGCCCGGGTCAAATGGCGCCAGCGTCAACCGGCAGTACAACTAGGCGACATCGCCCTCCTGCAGGATGAACGGCTCCCACCGAGCAAGTGGGCGCTCGTCCGGATCATCCGCCTTCATCCAGGGCAGGACGGCCACGTACGCGTGGTCGACGTCCGTACGGCAACTACTGAACTGACTCGGCCGATCGTCAAGTTGTGCCTGCTTCCTCGCATTCGGGACGAGGCAGCCGCCACATCGAGCGACGTATCCTTCGATAATTAATACAGTAATCTCAGGTTGTTTCGCCATCGTCGTCGATGGCAAGGCGGGCGGAATGTTCGCGCCAAAGCTGCGCGACCGGTGGCGGACGAATTGGTTAGATTAACGGCAGCCTACGTGGCACTTCGCAAGTCTCGCGCCACGTAGACTTCCCCACTCTTGCGTCCGAACCGTGAATCGAACTAGTCGTTACGTAACGTGTGATCGCGTTCGCCTTCCCCTTGTACTCGCGATTTCCGACCGACGTGCTCGACAATAATCGCGGTGCATCGCATGTGCGGATTTATTGTGTGTTCGCTACGTACGACCGAAACGTACTTCGGATTCAGCGCCGTGCGTCGCGTAATTGCGCTTTCGGATACACTCACTGCTGCCGTCCGACACGTGCTCCGGAGTGGTCGAGTGTCGCGTGGTTGCGCTCCCGCGTGTACTCTTTTCGGTTCGGCGTGGCCATTAAAATTCTGTGCGCCTCGAATGGGCTGAACATCGCGTATTTCTCACCTAGTTCATAAGAGTTTCTGTACGCTCGTGCGCTCTAGGAGTATTCGATTTCCTCGCGTTGCAAAAACCGGACCGATCCGTATTTTCTTCTTTCTAACAAAACACTCACCTTTAAAGGGCTATCTCTCGAAACCGTTTATCGATTTTATTCTATATAGGCTCGATTGAAAGCACTGGTCCTAATTATATATTATATTAACTTTGTAATTCGGAACATTTTAGTTACCCAAAAATGAACACCTCATCACAGGTACAAACTATACGAAAAGTAAATATTGCCTCTCTTTGAGTTTTGTGGCGGGCGCTACGCTTTTCTTACAATAAATTAGTCTTTGGCGAGAGCATCCATTGAGGCTTTTGACATTATAGCAGTTTATATGATTAAAAATCATTCAGTCATTTTAAAAGACAAAGGAATCATGGACGACCTGATAATGCAATTTAATTCTTTCTAAGTTTACAACAACTCGGTATTACTTTGTAATACCTAATACTTCCTGAAATCAAACATCTCTCTATATGTATACAATTTCTTGTAGTTTTTCTGATTCGAATTGTTTTTTGAAACATTTGAAAAATCGTATAATTTTATTCGATATAGTTTTTTTTAAGTACATTTTTTAAAGTCCTATAATAGAGCAAAGTCGCCAAATGTGGAATAGCAGCATTTTTGGAAACCTACTGATGCCATCTCTATTTCGGCAGTTAAAATATATAGGTTTATCTCTCTAAAGATGCTTGACCTGCATTACAGATCTTTCGGTAAAATCATAATTTCAAAAAATAGCGACTCATGTGTTCATTGGACCACAATATTTCGAAGCCGGTGTGAAAACAGTTTTGTACAGGATTTGTTTGAACACATTCAAAAGTGACAATATCAGGTTTTTATTTCAAAATAAATATTTAGTTTTTTAAATATTGTGTTGTTCAACCTATTTATTTGTTATTCCATTTTAGGCACCTGGGTATTCCACATTAGGATACTGAAAATCTAGTAGTGCAAAATGTATCTTTTCGTAAAACATGATTGTTATTCTTGTATAGTACTTTAAGTTGATGCAAATCAAAAACGACGTTATTCCGAAATATTGTACTGTCTCATCTATGATTAACAAAGCAAATAAAACGGTTTATTTATATCAAATTCATGCATATACAAAAATGGTATTCCACATTTTTCGACTTTACTCTACTCCAGAGATTATGAAGAAGCTAACAATGAAAGTTCTATCGAAATTAATCCAATGATTTACAAGGTTATCCTCTCACAATCTTTAGCTTCTTATAGTATTATTATTAGGTGTACAAATAAGTTTTAGGACATTTCCATTCCGTGTCATAAAAGTAATTCGAAGTTACCGCTCACATAATTCGCACCCGTTACAGAACAGTGTCATAACACAAAATTTTCCAAAGGGGTGTTTTTAGTGTATTATTACTGTTCTCATTGAGATCTACCAATCAGTAAAACTGCGTTGCGCGGAAACTATGCTAGTTAGAAATATGTCAGTTTTACTGATTGGTAGATATCAATGAGAACAGTAATAATACACTAAAAACACACTCTTGAAAAATTTTGTGTTATGACGCTGTTCTGTAACGGGTGCGATATGGTATGGTAGCACTTGTTATGTAGTATCGAAACATAAGGGAATCATAGACATAATCTTTAAATTCTGTGAACAAAACATATAGACTGATAAGCTCTTTATTAGACACTGCATTCGCTATGAATTCCATAAAGGAAAAAGTGTTAGGAAAGCATGTGAATCGATCTGTTCTATTCTTGGGGACGACATTGTATCTAAAAGTACAGGGTGTGTCAGTCAAACCTGCATTTTTGAAACTGTAACGAATAAACGGTTGCATTTGTTTAATTTTATTGATACCATGTTAATCTACGTTAAAAAGCATTTAAGAAACATATTCATTGTTTAAAAATAACATTATTAAGATGTCGTCCATCTCGATCAATACGTTTTTGCAGGCGATGTCTGAAATTGTCCATTACATGACGGAGCATCTGCTGAGGGATTCTTTCGGTTTCCTGATGGATTCTCGTCTTCACACAGTTCTTCAAGAGTACGAGGGAGTTCTTGAAAAATTTTGCTCTTTAGGTAGCCCCACAAGAAAAAATCGCATGCGGTGAGGTCGGGTGAATGGGGAGGCCAAGGAATCGCTCCGTTTCCCGTTCACCCGACCTTACCGCATGTGATTTTTTCTTGTGGGGCTACCTAAAGAGCAAAGTTTTCCAAGAACTCCCTCGTACTCTTGAAGAACTGTGAAGACGAGAATCCATCAGGAAATCGAAAGAATCCCTCAGCAGATGCCCCGTCATGTAATGGACAATTTTAGCATCGCCTGCAAAAACGAATCGATCGAGATGGACGACATCTTAATACTGTTATTTTTAAACAATGAATAATGTTTCTTAAATGCCTTTTAACGTAGATTAACATGGTATCAATAAAATTTTTAAAAATGCAACCGTTTATTTCTTAGTTATTTCAAAAATGCAGGTTTAGCTGCCGCACCCTGTACATATGAGTATTTGTACAAGAGATTTAAAGACGGTGATTTTGATGTTAGTGACCGTGAACGTACCGGGGTCCCTGTAAAGGTGGACGACCAGAAACTGCAAGCGTTGCTGGATGAAAACTTTTGCCAGGCGGAAAAACAATTTTCAGAACAACTAAAAGTAACTCAACAAACTATTATACATATTTCCTATCGCTTTGAAGCAATGGGAAAGATTCGAAAAGGAACAAAGTGGGTGCCCCACTCTTTGATTCAAGCAAATAAAAATAGCCGTCTTAACATATGTTTGAATCTTTATAACAAGCAACAAAGAAAGTCTTTTTTGTGGAAAATTGTGACAGGCGATGAAAAGTGAATTTATTTCGGTAATCCGAAACGCTGATGTCATTGGGTTGACCCCGACGAGCCGACGACATCGATGTCAAAGCGCAATATTCACTGTAATAAAGTTATGCTGTGTATGTATATGGTGGGATATGAAAGGCGTACTCCATTATGAACTTCTGAAACCTGGCCAGACAGTTACTGCCGATCGCTATCGTCAATAATTGATACGATTGAACTAAGAAATTGACCAAAAGCGTCCATTAACTGGCAAAGGAAAACGTCCAGTAAAACTGCTCCATGACAACGCCAGGCCTCATGTGGATAGATCGGTCAAGGATACGTTAATGGCTCTTGGATGGGAAGTTGTACCACACCCGACGTATTCAGCAGACTTAGATCCAACTGATTTTCACTTGTTTCGGAAAATGCAAAACGAATGTCTGATGTGCGATTCAAAGCATTTGAAGAAGTCCAAAAATGGGTCGATAACTTCCTCATCTCGCAAGATGAAACTTTCTTTGCGGAAGGCATCTATGAATGATCTAAAAGATGGCTGAAGGTCATTGAAAGTGAGGGGGATAATTTTGATGAATAAATGTGTACAAGGAAAACCCTTTCACTTAGAGGCTGTGGTGGATAAAAGCCTACACTCTCTCTGCCGTACCGACCGGTACACTACTAGACTTTTAGTGGAGAAAGACGGTAAACAGAAAGTCAGAGAGAAACGTGGGAGTCAGAGCATTGTTTTCGATTCCTGTTTATAGGTTAGAAACGAATTACTTTATTCTATTATTTGTTATCTGTTTATATTTTTAAGTGTTGCAAATAAACAAAAACCCTATTTATAGACATCAAACGGCTCTATCTCACAAAGAACCCCAGATGTGAAATACATTCTTACAAATGTATTTTACTTTATTCAAAAGTAAATTTTGAATTTTTGCAAGTGTTCTCAAACTTATTAGTACACCTAATATAAATTAATTACCTCCGGAATGGAAATGAAGATTTCATGGCATATTTCATTGCTCACTTTATTTCTTAAAATTATGTAAGTAATGAAATTATAATACGAGTAAATTATTTCAGCTATACACACCTGTACCTCTTGCCGCAGGTCTCGCAGGGCCATGATTTTGCTTGTGGATAATGTATCCGCTTGTGAATTCTAAAGAGTCGCAAGTTACTAAATATTCTGTTACAAATCTCACATTGAAAATCACCTTCCTCTTTGGCAACATGATCATCCAAGTGTACAGAAAGTTCATTTCTCTTTTTGAAATCCTTTCCACATATGTCGCAAATATACAAGCGAGTATCGTGCACATTCTTCAAGTGTGCAATAATTAATTTAGCATCGCCTATGCCTTTCTCTTCTTCGTTCAGACATAGCAAACAAGTATATGTCGCTCCGTCTCTGGCAATAATCTGGAAATATTTTTCATTAATAATTAAAGATATATTATACAAGTCTCTCATTCCTCGACCAACTTCAGTTAATTCTTGAAAACGTAAAAATCAGAGAATTTATGCTACTTCTTTCTCGTTGAGATTCGTACTGAAAGTTATACATCTCAAGGCCTTGAAGAGATAATATTAACATTATAAATGTAAATCGAGAAGCTCGAGCTTTTACAAGTTGCGAGCAAAAAATGCTAGAATTGTAAACAAAAAAATAGCTTCGAATAGAAATACTTTGAAAGTTCAAAATAAATGAAAAATTAAACAAGAAAATATTTGGCAAGCCCGAATAAGTAATTCGTCCGTGCCTGAAGTAATTAATAAATGTATATTATATATTGGTTAGCACGCTCTATGTATGTGGACACCCTTTAATCTTAAGTATATTGGGGCTTGCTAAATATTCTCTTGTTCAATTTTTCTTTTATATTAGATTTCGAAAGTATTTCCACTCGAAATTATTTTTTTTTAATTTTAGTACTTAGTGATGTTAGATTTTATATGTGGTATAAATAACTAATTTCGTGAATTTTTTTGTTTTGAAGATACGAGAACTTTTTTTTGTAAAAAGTAATAGGTAAGTGATGAACGCAACAGTATTTCGTGGAATTTTCTTTACACCGTAGGCGTTTATTGATGATTTCACATATTTTTGTAATATTAGCATTTTACACGGCATAAAGCAAGAATAAGGCTTATATAGGAATTGGACATTGATAGTATTGGACGTAGAATAGACACGAGAATGCCCGACCATATGGGGTCCGGACTTAGAACTGCAACATAGCAATCTGTGAATGTGATAGAAAGCATGTGGCGAGTGCATAAGAATCTCTCTGTCGCATAAACTCTAACTAGACTAGTCTAGAGAAATATGCGACACAGAGGTTCTTACACACTTGCCACATGTTCTCTGGTACTCGCACAACTGCTATTATATGTTGTAGATCCAAATTCTCTCTCTCTCTCTCTCTCTCTCTCTCTCTCTCTCTCTCTC